>APFE030467876.1:40570-81773 GCA_000404065.3 Pinus taeda | reverse complement strand
CTTAAAGTCACTTTTAAATTAGATTTTAACTTTATAAAAATTATAGTCACTTTAGGAGAAAAATTAAAATCTTTTGGACACTTTTCCCTAGGTCAAAGATCAAAGCCTAAGAGAACCACCTGTCCTCCGGTACCAAATTTCAACACCTATCCCTTTCACAGGGTAGGTGGCATAGTCTCCAAGTATGATCTCAAAATTAGTCTTCTTTCAACCAAATTTGAGAGGGCCTCGTTGTGCCTAGTGAAGTGCCTTTGAGGCTCCACTATCAATCAACCAATGATCCAAAGCATCCGGAGGAGAGGCAGTAGATAGAGGGGAAATAAGATAAAATTCCTTTTGTTTTTCTACAACAACACTTTCTTCATACCTTGAATTTCTCGTCCTTTTGGCAAGTCGTCCATTTCCATATCGAGCAACAGGAGCATTCCTCTTTCCTTTATTATTGAACGTATTGTTCCTTTGATTGCCATTGCCTTTGTAGTTGTTGTTGTTGTTGTCGTCATCCCTTGCAGTATCCTTCTTGTAAGGACACTCTCTAGCATAATGGTCAAACCTATTGCAACTGTAGCACCTTCCTTTTCTTCCTTCTTTGAATCCCTGCTTGAATCCTTGACCTTGTCTTCTTGGACCAGCATTGTTCTTCCACTTAGCATGAGCGGAGAAGACAGTGGGTTCATTTGCATTTGAGGGCTTGACTCTCTCCATCATCCTTGTCTCTTGTTGAGTGCATCTAGCTAATAATTCATCGAAACTAGGAATCTTGTCATTCTTCAAAATGGTTGTGTTAAACACATCCCATGATCTTGGAAAACCTCCAAGTGCAATGAGAGTGAGCTCCATGTCAACAATAACTTCTCTACTAGATAGAAGGTCATTCTTGATTTGTGTGATCCTCATGAAGTAGGATTGGATAGACTCCCCTTTAGCCATCTTGATGTCCTTCAACTTGTTCTTGAGAAAGAGGATTTGATTTGGATTGTTTACTTTGAACATCTCAACTAGCTTATCATACATCTCCTTAGATGTTCCCAAATCAGAAATATCGGCAACCAAATGCTTTTGAATGGAGTCTATGATAATTTTCTTAGCTTTGACCTCACCTTTCTCATATTTAGTCTTTGTAGCAGCAGGTGCATTTGAAGAAGGCTCCACCACTCTTCCCTTCACATAAGTCCATGGCATCATGCTCTACCAAAGTCAAGTCCAAAGTCATCTTTCATGCATGATAGTCAAATTTGTCCTTGAGCTTATCCTCAGATTTCAAGTAAGATATTGTAGCCATTAGTCCAATAGTCTTGTCCAACAGATCTTAGTGATTTCTTTTCTCTCTTGCTTGGGCTTTGTCTTCACCTAGGCTGTAATACCATGTTAATTTTAGTTAACAATGGTATGTTTTATGCTTAGCACAATTACTTCAATGTTCCTTTAGCAACCCAATGACAATTTCAATTTAGTTTTCCAATAGCAATCACATTAACGATAAATCACATTAGATAGAACATAAAATAAAATGTAGAAGACAAACCAAGACGAAAGGACACCAAATTTGGCAGATGCCAAGGAAAAACCCCAATGTGGGGAAAACCCTTTGATCAATTCTTCTTATTATTATACCAAATGTTCAGCAAAGAGAGAGAGTGCAAAAGTCAAAATTGACTTGCCAAATCAAAGTCAAAACAACCCTGTCAAATCTGCAGTGAAACTCATCCCTAAGCAGAAAGTCAAAGATCATCAACGCAATAGTCAAACTTGCCTCCTTGAGCTCGGTCAACCTCAATCAAATTCGACCTTCCTTGTTGGTCAAAGACAGCCCAAAAGAGTCCTCGAGAATTCGATCAAAGGAGAGAGAAAATCCATTGTAATTTTCTATAGTCAAAGTTGCAGTCAACCCTGAAGTCAGCGCTGCTCAAGTGCCCAAATTTTCTCGATTTTTGTGGACAGCAATGCGGCCTAGAGAAACATAAATAGTCCTCCAAAAATCACAATCAAAACTAATCAAAGAGACCCTGGTCAATGCTAGTCAAGCTTAGTCAACTCTTGAAATTTTCAACTTTGCAATTCTGTTTATAAATTCAACCTCCTTGTGCCACACATGTGAGAGAGAGGGAATGCCCAATGTTGTACGAACAAATGAGAGGAGGAGAGCGAAGAACGTGTGAGTGATGATGATGATAAATGAGGTGAGAGGGCACTTGTATTTATACAAGTCATTGAGGGTGAAGAGTCACGTCCATTGGGATTCATGAGCCTACATGATGATGTGGCCGACCTGAACAATTTGCACATGTGGGCATAAATTCTAAAACACACTTCTGCTTGTCCAAATTGGACGATCTTTATATCAATTTTGGTCCTCTCGAAAAGAGGAATTTAAAGCAATCATCATCTCCATCAAACGAGTTGTCCCAAGGTAGAATTTGGCCCTCGTTGCCAATTTTAACAAGGATTTCGTAGTATGTACTGATGTCTGCAAGGAGGGACTCAGTGGATTCGTAATGCAGGAAAGACAAGTCGTGTTGTAACGAGCAAAGTTTGTGTACTCAAAGGAATGCTCTAATACCGATGTAACGAACAAGGTTAAGTTACGCTCTAATACCAGTGTAACGAACAAGGTTAAGTTACGCTCTGATACCAATGTAACGAATAAAGTTTGTATACACAACAATAATCTTCAGAATACTTTGAAGACAAGAACATCCGTTATAGGACAAGTAATTGTATATTGAATATTTTATAAAAGAATTGGTATGAGATGGCGTGAATGTTACAAATGAGGCATGCTTATATACCTAGGCAAATTTCTCTTCATGAAGGGTCATGTCTTTAAGACGTGCCTTTTCATTACTAATGACTATTTAGTTAACCTCATTATGATTATTATTGTGTACATTAATTTTATTATCTTGATATGAATTATATTCATAACATTTCCTTCCTCTTCAAAAAGCTTTGTCCTCAAAGCTTATTGATGGAAGGGTTTGATCTCTTTTCCCGTTTCAAATATCTTCTCATCTCAGTACTTTCATCTTCATTGATACAAGACAATATCATCCTTTGAGTGATAAACAAAATTGTTAGACTGAAAATGGATCTGACCATCCTCGATTAATCTTTTGTGGAATCTTTTGATCACTAGACATTTGTAATGAATTGTTATCATAGCACTGGATTCTGCAAACTTTAGTATCCCTTGGAACATAAATCTGTTGTTTCTGTTCTGAATGGTTCGAATATGTAGAATAACTTAGTTGTCTTCTCTTGTGATTCAGATGTCGATAAGTTGTTCTTGCGGTTTGATCTCGCCGTAATTTGTTTGTAGTGATTTCTTGGTTTATTGGGGATATTTGATTTCTTTCAAATACAGAAATTGCTTGATTAATTGTGAGACCTTCACTTGAAATTATTGTTGTTTGACTGCAACTTCTTAGTACGTTCTCACTTCAACCGATTTATCCTCTTGTTGAGTTGTGATTTTGACTGGATTGGTATTTTTTCCTTTTTCTTCAATTTGAACGGTTACATCTAACGACTTCGATACTTCCTTCATGAGAAATTCTTCTAATTTGTTTTTTTAATGATTTCTTATCATACTTAAGTTTCTTAATTTGAGTGAGTAAGCTTTGATTATGTTTTTTGAAACGTATGAGTTCTTGAGATTCTCGTTCATCAATCTTATTTTTAAGTTTCTCGTCTTTTAAATCTTTGATTTGTTCTAACAACCTTTGATTAAGGTTTTTTAAGCATGAATTTTCTTCTTTTTCTAATATACTCTCATTTATTTATTTTTCAGTAACTTTCTTTTCTTGTTCTATTTTGTGCATCTTAGTTTTACACTTTCTGACTTGCGCAAGTAGTTTTTGCTTATGATCCTTCAAACATGAATTTTCTTTGTTTTTATTACATATGACCTCTTCAAACTCCTTTTGCTTCCTTGACATTGTTTCTTGATTCTCTTGAAGCATTAGCCTTGAGATATCCTTAAATTTTTTGATGCAGGCATTATCAATTCTTCCTTTATTGTCATGTCCTGAAATATGATCATCTTCTTTTTATAAGGAAACATCAAATAGACTCTCATTTATTTATTTTTCGATAACTTTCTTTTCTTGTTCTATTTTGTGCATCTTAGTTTTACACTTTCTGACTTGCGCAAGTAGTTTTTGCTTATGATCCTTCAAACATGAATTTTCTTTGTTTTTATTACATATGACCTCTTCAAACTCCTTTTGCTTCCTTGACATTGTTTCTTGATTCTCTTGAAGCATTAGCCTTGAGATATCCTTAAATTTTTTGATGCAGGCATTATCAATTCTTCCTTTATTGTCATGTCCTGAAATATGATCATCTTCTTTTTATAAGGAAACATCAAATATGTGCCTCTATTATTTGCCATGAATGTACCAAATCTAAACGAAGGAAATTATGTCAACCCCTTTGTTATACATAGATACCATGTTGAATTGTATATATTCATAATGATCACTGTTCGCTGTAAATCATTATTTCACACCTTTTTTCACGAAAAATATATTTTCTTTCACCTATATTCACTCTAAAATTAATAGTTGATTCCCAAATTAATACTATGTAAGTCTCGTTATTTGTGCTAATACAATATTAACCCTTTCCTTGGATATTCCCTTAATGTCAATAATTTAAAATTTGTATTTGAAAAGACTCTTATAGGAAAATCTTCCTTCCTCTTTTGTTGTGGACTTTGTTCTATTCTCTTTACTATTGAGTCATTTGCTAGACCTAGCGTTTATGGTAGCCCTTTCTTATTATTATTATTATTATTATTATTTTATTATTAATTTATTTTTTTGTCTTTATGATATAATATAGCTCTTAAATCTTTAACAATTAGAGCTTATACCTTGATATAACTTTTTTCCCTCAAAAAATAAAGAATTTTTGTTTCTTAAATAATCCATTTATAACTTTGACTAGTCTCTCCTTTTAATTTTATCAAAAGAAGATTTAATGTTATCCCATAAAATAAAGCAAGAACTCTTTATTAATACTTTTGCTTTTTAAGCGTTCACGACTTTCCAAACTTTAAACCTTGATAATTACATTGAATTTCCAAAATTTTAATCCTTCATAATTACATTGGGCCACTTATATTTAACTAACCTTTTCTTATTAATAATGATAAAAAACAAAGTATTGTTTTGAATATAGTCTAGAGTCACAATGTTTGATACCTGGTTACGTCCAGCTATTCAAATTTGATAATGCCCAATAACCTTGGAATTTGACAACAAAATAACTTATAATGATCGAGATAGGTTTTGAATTGCAATTACAAAGTTGTATGGAACAAGTGGTGGGAGAGTCACTACAGATGGGGCTGCAGCAAAACAGGAATAGCGACCTCAGCACAGGTTTTCAATTTTCTGGTTTCTTCAAGACTTTTTCGAATTTTCTTCAATCTACCAATTTGGTTAATAAGCAACAGTCCCGGCAGTTAATTTCAGAACGAATGAGAGGATAATGAATGAGGATAAAGAGAAACGGAGTAGCAGTCATTGTGTTCAAGGCTTTTGCATCGACAATTGCTTTATAGCAATTGAATTGTATTGACACTATGGCCTCATCTCAGGCTCTGGTGTGGACTGGTGGTTGCAGGATGGACGCGACAGAGGCAATGGAGGGAAATGGGCATAGGGAAAATTGGACAGATGACGATGGCAATGTCGATGTGGATGGATAAGAAGGTTGGTTGTAGAGGCGACTGTAGGATGCTTATGTCGAAATGCGCACAACCTTCCTCTAAATGCAGAAAGGTGCAACAATGAGGGCGGCCAATATGGTGAGCATCGGCGGGGCTAGCAGCTGCAGTGAGGACATGAACGACGGTGTAGAAGGCAGTTGGGCAGGGCCGCAGCGGTCTAAGTGTGGGCAGTCGTCGGCGATGGCTATGCATTGCTGCAACGGGTGAAACGATGGTGTTCGAGTCAACAGTTGTTTATGCAACGATGAGTGTGTGCTTGTGTTTTGTTTTTTGTATTTTTTTAAATTATTTATTTTCTTTAATTTTTATATCTTTTTTTAATTTTTTTTATATATGGATTTTTTTCTACAATTTTTTTTGATTTATATTTCAATTTATTTTTATGTGCCTTGTTTTCTATAGTATTTTTTTTTCCTTTTCTTTATATTCTTTTTCTTTTTTTAATATGTGGACCCTCCTTTTTCTCTAATATATAATCTCTTTTCATTTTTTTTATATTTTGATTTTTTCCTTTTTTTTACTTTTTCTTTTTAAATGGCCAAGGCTAGGCAGTAGAATGGAGAACCTCCAATTAAATTGTGAAGCGAACGATTGGCTTGCTACGACAATAAGTTGACAAAGATTTGATGACCAAAGGCTTGACGGCAAAAATGGAGAATCTCCAAATTTGTGTAGCAAAACGCTTCAATTTGTGACGACAACAAAGCTGACGAAGAGTTGATGGCGAGGCCAAGATCTGCCAACATGGCTTTGATACCAATGTAACAAACAAAGTTTGTATACTCAAAGGAATGCTCTGATACCAATGTAACGAAGAAGGTTAAGTTACGCTCTACTACCAAAGTAACGAACAAAGTTTGTATACGGAGCGATAATCTTAGAACATCCATTGTAGGACAAGTAATTGTATATTGAATATTTTATAAAAAAAATTGGTATGAGATGACATGAATGTTACAAATGAGGCCTACTTATATACCTACGCAGGTGCCTCTTCATGAATGGTTATGTCTTTAAGACATGCCTTTTCATTACTAATGACTATTTAGTTAACCTCATTATGGTTATTATTGTTTACATTAATTTTATTATTTTTATATGTATTATATCCATAACACGTGTGCTATGAGTCCAGAAAATTAAATAAACATGAGGAAAATTACGTAACACGTGATTTAGAATTGGTTGCCATCATTCATGCTTTAAAAATGTGGAGGCTCTACCTCCTTGGCTGGAAATTCACACTAATGTCAAACCATAGTGTACTCAAATATCTATTTGGACCAATGTTGCATGAAGCGGGGACGAAGCGGGAACGTTTTTTGGAAGCGGGGACGCAGAAGCGTCATTTTCCAAAAATCTAGGAAGCGAAGCATCTGTAGAAGCGTTTGCTATATATATATATATATATATATATTTGCATTTATACTCAAAACAAACATCCCAAATACCAAATTGGTTGTAGAAGACATGAAAACATGCATATTTTTGCATAAATCAAGATAGAGATAACATCCATTGTACATTAATGATTAATTATTCGAGCATCAACCATCTAGAATCTAGATTCTTCTCCTCTTGTCTAGCCTTTGCCTCTACCTTGATTGTCTAGGGATATTAGTCAACATTGCCCAATTTTGATCAAACTACCTAATTCAAGACTTAAAATATGGTAGAAAAAGCTTAACATGCTTGAAAGATGACTTTGACTTGATTGAAAGGTAATTTTTTGCTAAGGGCGTGCCGCGTGACAAAGGAGTTCAACAATTAACACCACCAACACTAGGGTACATATAGGGCTTGGTGCTCTTGATTAAATGCTAATCGCATACCTTCATACTTGATCTAATCTAATGATATACCACAATCCCATTGATCTTGAATTCCTAAAAATTGTTAAGTCTGCTGAATTTTGAATTGGACATGAAATTCTATTTTCTCCATATGAAGTCCAATGAGGCTGGAACCACTATCCAGTCATTTCATGGTAATGTTAAAAATTTAAGTAAAAGGATGAAAATGAAAAATAAAGGAGAATGTCACTTTTACTTTAAGAATTTAACATTACCATGAGGGAGCATCTGCTATATTTAAATTTTTTTTGCCTTCATTCATCACCCTAACCCAAGGTGGACCCACCCCCAACAAGCAAACTCACCTAAAATTAAAAAAAAAATTGAAAAAAAAAACGATTTTCTAAACGCTTTTCCGGAAGCGTATGCTTCCTCCTCCGAAGCGCAACGCTTCCGACACCCGAAGCACAGTACGAAGCGCGCGTCGGCGCTTCGAAAGTGCGCTTTCGAGCCACACTTCCGAAAAGTCTAGGATGCGGAAAAAAAAAAATCGAAAGCGCGCTTCCAGTGAAGCTTCCTAGGACGCGCTTCCGGGCTTGGAACGGGGGGGGGGGGCTTCGTGCAACATTGATTTGGACTGTCGAAGTTGAATGCTAGGCAAACCAAATGGTTGACCATGCTTAGTTAATTTGACTTTGAGATTAAGTATATAAAGGGTAAGGAGAACAAGGTTGTTGATGCCTTGAGCTAGTGAATCCAAGTTAATCATTTGGCAAGTGTAAGCTCATGTGCAACAAATCTGGAAAAAAGAATCGAAAGCACCAGACAACAAGATGAAACATACCAACAAGTAAAGGAAAGGTTGCGGCACGGTGGTGAGGATGGAGAATACCACCTCGTTGAGGATGGCTTAGTTATATTCAAAGGCAGAACCTACGTGCCCAAAAGTGATGAGGTAAAAAGACTGATAATGAGAGAATTCCATGTTAAGCCCTATTTAGGCCACCCAAGGTATCAAAAGACCCTTACAACCATTAAAAGATACTACAATTGGCTAAATCTAAAGAAGTAGCAAACTTCGTGGCAAAATGCATGGAATGCCAACAAGTAAAGGTCGAATGCAAGCACCCGACGGGATTGTTATAGCTTATCCCTATTCCGGAATGGAAGTGGGAAGTAATCTCCATGGATTTCATTACCAGATTGCCCAAAACAACGAAGCAGCACGATGCAATCATGGTAGTGGTGAATAAGCTTAGCAGGGTAGCTCACTTCGTGACAGTTAAATCCACCAATTCTGCTAGTGATATAGCACAAATTTTCATAAAAGAGATTGTGAAGCTACATGGTATCCCCAAGAAAATTGTGTCAAATAGAAATGCTAGATTTACTTCGAGATTTTGGAAGGAATTGTTTGTAGGTTTGGGAACAAAATCCACAACAAATGGGCAAACAAAGAGGACCAACCGAATCCTTAAGGACATTTTGAGGAGGAATATCTTCCACTTGTGGAATTTTCATACAACAATGGGCACCAAGAATCCATAAAGATGAGCCCCTTTGAAGCATTATATGGCAGAAGATGTAATACTCCTATTAGTTAGAGTGATCCAATTAACTGGGCCCATGTAGGACCTGATATCCTTTAAAGAGATGGAACAAGAAGTTTGTATTATAAGGCAAAATTTGAAAGTGGCACAGGATAGACAGAAGATCACTGGGCCCATGTAGGACCTGATATCCTTAAAGAGATGGAACAAGAAGTTCGTATTATAAGGCAAAATTTGAAAGTGGCACAAGATAGACAGAAAAGCTATGTAGATGAGCATAGCGTTCACAAAGAATTCCAAGTTGTAGAACATGTTTATTTGAGAGTTAAGCCCAAGAAGAGTTCCCTAAGGATGGGGATGTGTGCCAAGTTGGCACCACGATATTGTGGGCCATTTGAAGTCCTTGGGGGGATAGGACCAGTAGCATATAGATTGGATTTATCTCCATCAGTTAGAATTCATGATGTTTTCCATGTATCTTTACTTAAAAAGTACATACAGGATTCTAATCATGTGATTGATTGCTTTGTGCTACAGGAGGAACCGGAAGGAGAGTTCCAACCAAAGCCAATGTGCCTTCTAGACCGGAGGGAGTCAAATGCTCTGGAACTAAGCCATAGAGAAAGTCAAGGTACAGTGGAAGCACTTTGGGCGAGAGGAGGCCACATGGGAAATGGTTGATGCCATGAAAGTCGTTTATCCCTTATTGTTTGATGGTTAAAGCAAGTATGTATATCTGTAAATACTGTATAGGTTTCTGTATATAAAGCTCCGTAAAACAGTATGTGTTGCTTTTTGATGCTATGTCGCATATCGGAAATTGAACACCGAGGGTGGCGTTCCCTCAAGAAGGAGGGGACTATTACAGCCCCACCCAAAGTCCTCGTATAAGTTGCATTGTAAACGTATTGTAAATATTTTGCAACATTCGAAATCAAAAAGGGGACTAAGTTAAGGGATGCAGATTCCAGAGCTGGGGAGGAGGTCGCTTGCTTGGGACGTTATGGTTTCTTGTGCAAAGGAGAAACTTGAAATGCAAAACAGCCATTAAGGCCTTGTTGGTACATGAATTGATGAAGGAGCTCTTGAAATTAAATGAGTTACAAGAGGAAGTATGCAGGCCCATGTTGCTTGAGAAGCAACCTCAAGAAAAAGAAGGACAAGAATTTTATGGACGGACTGCGCACTACAAGCTAGCAAGGACGCAGTAGTAATGGTGGTTGAGGGAGAGGCCAAGAAAAGTTGGAGGCATAGGATCTAACCAGAGATTTGGAAGGAGAAAAGGATTCAGCACGAGCTTCCAGCAAATAGCTTTAAAAGAAGAGAACAGAAGGGGATTAGCTCTTGATCCCTAAAGGCTTTGGGTTGAGTTGCTAGTCTCAGGAGCCCTGTAACAGCTTGGGGTCCCTGGACGTTGTGGGTTGAGATAGGATCCTTGGAGCCCTGTAACACCTTGGCTCCCCTAGAGGTTGTGGGTTCAAATAGTAGACTTTGGAGCCCTGTAACAACTTGGGAAGAGACCATCCTAGAGCAGTAGCAATGGAAGACCGAAATGAAGACTTTTGGTTACCGCCTGGATCAGATAATGAATTTTGGATTCCCTAGAAGGGGGTGAATCAGTGTGTGTGCACTTCAAGGTAAGGTTGGGCGCCTCTGGACTCCTAGTGTTAACCAAGCAAGTAGCTGTCAGTTGGTGGAATTGAGGAAGGAATCCCTCTCGGGTCCCGGAATCAGTGGTAGTTGGTGTGCTAGTCCCAAAAGCAAGCAATCCCCCCCCCAATCTCTAGAATCTGGCTTGGGGTGACAGCTACAAGTAAGTCTAGTTGCAATTGTCTACAATTGACTGGAGAGTCCTTGTCCCACGCTTAGTTGCCCTGCATGTTCAAAGATAAGTATCTTTGTATGTTGTTTTGTCTTCTAATGAACCATGTCATTGTGTTGTAGATAATGGTTCTAGATTTGGGGGGTGCATTGTGTTGATTGTGCTTGCATATGTGGTACATCCCTATGGGGATATGGTAATGTGATATATGTGTGTGTGTATGTGTGTGCGCGCCAAATATAAGGATGCATGTGTAAAATTTGAAGGCTGAAAAGTGTGTAATGATTGTTAATGGTAGACACAACATCCAATGTACAAGAGGCATAACAGACCGCATGGTAATAAAAGACTAAGCCACAATGTTATGTTGAGCATGGATTTACACATATGTTTAATAGTGCAGAAGTAGCACATAAATAACTTATTAAGAAATAGACAGAACTCATTGCATATCACGGTCGAACTATTAGCTTAGATTAACACTTGAAAAATTAGGGATTCTGAGACCCCTTCTATTAATACAAAAATTACATGGATGACCCTCAGCATAGTAGGGTTTGTATTCACTTATATGTAAATTTATTGTCAAGTTACAAGTTGTTGTGTTGCATGACCAGCAATGTGTTGATGTCAAGGGTAGTTTTCCCCTAGCACCAGTCAAGCTGCCAGCATTACCTGAATGTCTTTCAGCCTTATGTTCTCAGTAGGCTGGATACTTATTGTTGGCTAGGGTGGCTATCGAGACACCTGAGGGCTCCATGTAGCACTGTGGAGCTTCTTGCAGGCTCGACACAAGGTCTGGTACCATCGGCATGTGGCAGGAGATGTAGGAACCTCTCAGAAGCCTGAGCCAAGTCTATGGTAGGTAGACCACGCAGGAGCACCTATGTCGGCCTGGATAGCATTCCCTCCCCATGGGAAGGGAAGACTCGCCAGCCAAGAACTCATTGAAGAATCTATCACTCAAGCTCAAGAGGGATAATGTTGTAGATCGCCTTAAGCAACCAAGGGCATCGTCATGAAATCATGAAGGACATTTGGGAGTCTACCAAACTCCTGAGAAAGAGCCATAGTCGCCAATACTAGCTCGAATAAGCCTATGCAGCAATAGAGCTTGTAGCCAGGGAGGGCGCAGAGCTCTCCCTCTAAAACACTGCGCAATGCAAAGTCGAGATCCTTTGACCGAGTCATGGCAGAAATGAGGAGGAAAAACCTTGATACCACGCAAAAGGAGTGAGGAACGAAACTTATAGGAAAAGTTGGGCTAACCTTATCCATTGGACGATCAAAACCCTAGTCAACGGAGGCTTCCGATTGGTGGAACCAGGTTCCCTTCGTCATTGGTCAGAATAACAGGGCACAAAGGTCGTAGAGCCTAGAGCCCGAAGGTTAATTTGAATTTGAGTTGGGGACTCAGCGGCTAAGGGTGTCGGGATTCTGTCGAGAGACAGCAACGAAGACTTCTTCCATCACCCAAATCTGTTAGGTGGGGAAGCTACTAGAGGTGGCCACCCTGGAAACCTAAAGGTTCGGAACCCCGAAGTGCTGTGCTAATGATTCTTAAAGGGTTCCGACTTCAAGGGTTCCCGTTTACAAAGTAAAACCAAGCGTGAATCCAATCATCAAGGAATCCCTCACTCTCCAACTGAACAAATGACGACTTATCGTCAAGTAGAGATGATGTCTGCATGACATCTTGGGGGACACATGGCAAGTAGTTTGGGAGTTTTAGTGTACCAAAAAGAGCCACATGCGGGTGACACTTCGACCTCTCACAGGCTGACACGTGGTGTGGACGACGTCAGCATGACATCACTCAGGCAATGGTCAGACCCCAAAAACGCAAATGGTTGAATGTCCTGGGGAATCCCAGACACGAGGGATTGTCAGTTGACAGTGCACTAGTTGACAGAGAACTTCTCTATCACTTGGGTCGTTAACACTTCTCTGTCACTTGGGTCGTTAACTCAGAAGTAGTCAGATAGATGCGCTGAGGTTGGGGGTCCCACAAGAACATTGGCAGATGGTACGTGGAGGGTCGAGTACGTTACATATTTCACTCTCCATTCCTTGAATGTGAAATCAGGGGTCGAGTACGTTACATATTTCACTCCCCTTCACATATTACAAGCCCTTTTTCATCATTTTCCTTCTTTGGGTCCACAGGGCACTGGCGCAACCCCCTCCCCCTGTACACATATCAGGGTCAGGCCTACAAGTGTTGCCCCGAAGGTTGAAGCAACGAAAAAAAAGTTAAAATCATATCATGGCCACAAGCAAGAAACAAAAGAAAAGAATATTATAAAATGCAAAAGATGGTTGGGACATTTATTATAGCATGTGGGAAAAATCCAAATATGATCTCTACCCCTTATCATTATGGCCATCACCTTGGTTCTTAGGGCCCATGAGTGCCCCTCACATCATTAAAGGAACTGATGCATGTCCCAACCCCTGGTGGGTGATGAACTGCCTCAACTTAAGGGGGTAATAATTGCTTTATATCATTCATAGCATGTTTTCATTTCCTGGGGCCCTGCGCAATAATACAAATGAAAAATCAATAAAGGGCAAAAGGAAAATATAGAGGGGTGGAAAAACAAAGGCTACAGTAACTCATCTATCCACGATTTCCCCTCCTACATCTATATACCCAATATGTGGACATCCCTCATCATTATTATCCTTGTACCCATGGCATCTGGCCTTGACACCCCTGTTTCCCCATCCATTTCATCATCATTCACATGCCACCTATTAATTGAAGGATGTACGGGGACATGTCTTTCCCCTTAGGGGCTAGGAACACCTAATAGGGTTGTTTATTAACCACTTCTACCTAGGGAGGTAACACTATTATGAGATTAAAGCCCCAAATTTGGAAAAGAAGCCTCAAATGAAGTCTCAATGTGCCCTTGATTAACAAGATTGGTTCACTTAGATGCACTAATGAATTATTATACCTAATGGTGAGTATACAACATTGGACATTATATGTAACTTGCAAGTGGTTTCATCATTGGTTGAGCAACTTAACAAGGGCTTAGGTCCAATAGAGGAGCATATGACACCCTCCGAGTGAAGCATTGAGAGCCATGGGACCCCTATACTTGCAAAGCACCATTACTTACTCCATGGGCACCTACAGCTCCAAAGCAATCCACACTTTGCCCCATATTATTCACGAGATCATGCACCTGGAACAACATGCCCCCAGTTGGCTTAGCAATATATACAGGTTTCAGCAATTGATATGGGGCCTAGATGAGGTTTGTCTCGCTATTGAGACTTGGGAGGGCCAACATCATCCTCTGAGCCCTCAACAATGGAGCATATACAGGCTATTCATCCACCAAGAGACGCATGAGACCCATTTTGTGCCCCAAACACAAAACTAGCTTCCACTTGATGATTTGCATGCATGTTTAGGGGCCAACCCCTATTAGATCATTTATGGAGCCCTTTTGACTCATTATGGCACAAAGAGAGCTCAACGCATGCCTCCAAGAGGCCCACGCAATGATGACGTCAGCATTTCGCCCCCCCTTGTGGGTTTATCTTTATGATTTTTCATTGGCTATGTGGTTGGCTTGTAACCACAATTAGTTTTGCCCCCCATTTGACAACTAATAAGGGGCTTCTAGGCTAAATTAGAATTGATACATCATGTATAAATAGATTAGAGCTCATTTGAGCTTCTCATCATCATCACACTTAGATTAGATCTGTTGAGAAGAATTTGCACTCGTTTCTTTAGCTATTGGAGAATCTTTTGGAATGCATTTTGGCATTTGGAGCTAATTTGCATTTCTTCTTTGCAGTTATTTCTTGGATCTTGGATGGATATATTGCATGTCATCTTGTAAGTGCGTAATGTTGATCGAATTTTTCTCTTGAATTTGTCTACTGTATGGAATTGTTGCTTCTAAAATGTGTTAATTGTGCCCTAATTATTGAAAATTAATTTTGGAAGCCTTTCTCGTTGAGTATTGCATATGTTATTCAATGTAGGCATATAATGAATGTTCCTAGTGGCGGAAATTCTTGAACTCTCCATTAAATTCCATTGTCTTTGAAGTGGGTAAATGCTTAAACGTGGTACCCAATGCATCATCTTTAATCCTCCTTAGAGACAATTAGCTCATCTTGAACATCCTAAGACCCCATATGCCCAAAGGACAAGGCACCAATCCAAGTCCTTGGTGGTCATCTCCACTTTTCATCCATAATTTTTCCTCTTAAAATTCAATCCTTTTAGGGCTAGGGAAAAAATCTAGGGCTTGCAGCGAGATTTTAGGGAGGAAACATTTCGAGAATTCGAGAGCCTAAACATCAAGTTTAGGATCTAGGCTACCTATGCTCCAAGTTTAGTGGGCATCCACTCGAGTTTCATCCATAAAATCTCTAGCCCTAGGTGTTGCTACAAGAGGGAAAGCCTAGTTTCTTCTCCCTCAACTTGAGGACTTCCTTGAAGGTTGTCTGAGCTTAGTACTTGTTGAAGTATATCATAAGAAGCCTTTTATCTAGGCCCTTGACCTTGTGAATACTTATTACCATCGAAAAAATTCAAAACCCTGGGTCTTATGCCTTCTTTTCTAGGGCTCTTCTTAGAAAGCAATTTGCTTTTTTGAAGCCTCGTACCTTTATTGGGCTTATCTTTCGAATGAGATCTAGCTCCATCACCTTGTACCTTCAACCCTAGAATATCTATTATAGATTATCATAATCACACTAGGACTCCTCCCATTAGTGAAAGTCTGTAAAGAGTAGGAAACCTTGGCTATGGTGACAGTGGGCCAATGTCCCATTGTTAGCACTTAGTCTAGCTCTTTGTCTTGTTGGGTTTCCCTCGCCAAGGCTTGCTAGATTTTGTGGTAACAGATACTTTGTCCATGAGCTTATTGAATATCTAGCATTCTAAGGCTATCTTATGGTTGTCCTAACAAACATAAATCAGCCAAGAAAAGTTTATTTAACTTAGCTCTTCTTGGTTGCTATAAAATAGGATTTATTTGATTTAATCTAGAGTTTGCTTGTTATTGTATTTCGATCAAGATATGGTACTAACATTGCGGATTTCCAAAGCTCATTTTGGCATCTTTCACCTTGCAATATTGTTGATTTGTTTACCAGGCTCTTGAAATTTCTAAGTTTAACTCGTTAGAAATTCTTCCTGTGCTATCTGATTTATTCCTTCCTACTTGTTCAATTACTTAACAAGATATTTACCATGTAAATACTGAAAATAAATACAAGCACAGTATCAACACATATGGATCAGCAACTGAAAGTAAACAAGCACACAAGTGACACCGTTGTTTTTGGAATAATGTCCTCGAAAAAACCCAATGCGGGAAAACCGGTGCAGCTATTCAGAAGGCTTTATTATTATGCAGTTTCAGAATACAACCTAGGTGCCAGAAATGGCTCACCCAACAAAGAATTCCCTTGGCAGTAGTACCTTTCATTCGGAGACAGATATTCTGGCTAAATCACCGGAAAAATGATCCCACAACAACAATGCAGCTTCTACTGCTTTGTGTCACTCTAATAGGGAATGCGTCACCCTATTCGGCTCTCCAGCTCCCAGTCTGTCCCATGAAAATTCTCCCAGCGTTGCCTCTAGGCTCTACGTCAACCTCTCTAGCCCAACATCAGCCTCTCTAGTCCAGCGTCAGCCTCTCTGGGCTCCGTGTCAACCTCTTGAGCCTCTGTGTCTCACACGCTGGCCCTTATATGGCTCTGCGCAGCTCCTGACTGCCTCTACATGACCTCTGGCTGCATCTGCGTGGCCTCAAGCTGGCTCTGCGTCAAATTCTCCCGGCTTCTATGTTGATCCTCCCAATACTAACTCTGCCTCTCTGTTATGTATTCAATGCCCCTCAGCTACAACTCTGATCACTCACTCAATTTCCTCAGCAAACCCTGCCCCAGAAAATCGAGTTCTTGATCTCTCTTGGTGTGTTCTCTAACTGACCCTCAAGCCTCCTCTTGTACTTTTCTCGTTGGTTCATCAACGGCCGAGATTAAATCTCTAATCAACGGCATTTGGCTTGATCCATGACTTTTGGACCATTCTAACCCAATTTTATATTAATACCCATTAACATTTTAATTTTCCTAAGTTTAGACTTAGAAACTCTATTAAAAATATTAATTATTCAATATCTCTCAAAACGATTAGATTCTGCCCAAACCATTTCTGGGTCTTGCAGATCTCATGTGCTTTAGCCTCTCCACCAATTTTCGTGGCTAGAGCACATCCCATGCTACCCCAAATCAACACTCCCTCTTAGCGAGGATTGTGCTCTAGTAATACTCCTCACTAAGTATCACCCTGATCATCCAGCATCAGTCCCTGTGCTGATGCTAGGCCTCGCCGCCCATCATCCTCTGCACTGCAACATCTTATACTACTGCCCATGGCCCTGCTACTGCCACTGTTGCATCTGCATTGCATCCCCTCTCATCATGTTGCATCATGCTGCCCATAGCACTGCCACTACTAACCACTGCACTGCAACTCAATTACTGAGAAGTAACTGATCCTCCCAACTCTCACATCTTTGTCAGGCTAGAAACACTCCCGATGTTGAAGCTCCCTCTATCGCTGACAAGTGCTCCCTCTACTGACCTTTGCGCTGCTGCAACAACTCCATGCATCTTGCATTGCTACCTCAAGCTATCCCAGGACTCCTGCACTGTAGCACTCTCTATTACTCCATTTGCATCCGTCTCTACCGACCTCTGCCAGTCCTGCTACTCCTCTTCGGGGCTCCCGTAGCCAGGAATAATCCAAGAGGTTGGGTACCTCGAGGATCCTGCCCCTCATCGTCTATAGTCCGTCTGACTACAGATCAATGTCTCCCCACTTCCTCTCAAGTGGCGCATGAGCACTCATGGCACAGTCGTCATCTGTCTCCACTTCTTTCTCTGCCTTAGCTGGCGTTGCCTTCGTCTCAGAAGCCTCTCCCTTGCTCTTCTTCCTTTGATACTGGTTTGCATAGTGACCCAGTTCCCCACAGTGGAAGCACTTGACCTTGGAGAGGTCCTTCTTCTGTTTCTCCTGCTTTCCCACAAATGCTAGAGCAACATCCTCCTCTTCGTCTTTCTTGATTCTGATCCCCTTATCGCTACTCCCTGCCTTGGTTAGTCGTCTGATCTCTTCTTGACGAAGAGCCACGCACAATTCCTCCCAATTCAAAAGGTTCGACCTGCCCAATAAGCTCTGGACAAATACCTCCCAGTCCTCTGAGACTACGTTCAGTGCGGTCCTCACCAACATCTCCTCATCCGGCACAGCCCCTATGGAAGTCAGCTAGTCCAAGATCTCTATCAATCGCTCAAGGAAGATATCTATCTGCTCTCCCCTCTCCATTTGGTATGACTGCAGCTGATTTTCTAGAAGCATCTTCCTCTACAAGGAAGTATGCTGATACAACTTCTTCAGGGCATCCCACATCTCATTTGTTGTACCCTTCTCGACAATATGTGGTACCACATGATCCTTGACCCCGTTAAGGATAATGCACTTAGCCCTAGCCATTGCCTCTTCATAATTCTCATTTTCAGCCGAGTCAACTAGGATCGTTATCGTTTTCAAGGCGAAGTGCTTGATCCAATACCTGTATAAAATGGACAAGATCCTGGCCTTCCATACTACGAAGTTGGAGGCTCCATCTAGTCTATCCTGATCTCTCAGCCCATTCACCGCCATTTCGTTGCTCCTCTTTCGACTCTTTCTAGTCTCTCTACTTCCCTCCTGGAAGTCCTCTGATCGACTCCGTTTGAGTCTCTCAACTTCCCGTCTGGAAGTTCTCGGTTTGACTCCCTCTAAGCCTCGATTTCCCTTCTGGAAATCCCTCTGCCAATCCTCGGTAACAACTCCCTCCTGCTTGGTCTTGCCCTGTTAAGTATTTTTCTAACCACAGTACCCCACAAGCTTCGCTCCGCAACTTACCCACAGCCTCCTATGCCCCCACAGTCTGAAGGTTAGAGCCTCTAGGCTCTGCACAATCCTGGCACTGGCACAATCTGCACCTCCTGGCCACAGCATCGATCCTTCCTGGCTGAGAAGGATGACCGGGCACTGCGTAGGTCAGGTTTGCTCCTCTCTGCCTAGCGTTGATCCTCCTCATGGCTCGAACTGACGACGCAGGCTCTCTACGTCACCCCTTCCTTGCTGCTTTCTACTAGGAACAGTTTCTGTCACTCGGGACAGCTATTTCTGCTGTCACTGCTCTGCTCGGTTGATGCCTTCAGTTATCCTATGATTTACAACCATGCTCTAATACCATGTTGGAATTTCTAAGTTTAACTCGTTAGAAATTTTGCCTGTGCTATCTGATTTATTCCTTCCTACTTGTTCAATTACTTAACAAGTTATTTACCATGTAAATACTGAAATAAATACAAGCACAGTATCAACACATACAGATCAGCAACTGAAAGTAAACAAGCACACAAGTCACACCATTGTTTTTGGACTAATGTCCCCGGAAAAACCCAACGCGGGAAAACTAGTGCAGCTATTCAGAGGGTTTTATTATTATGCAGTTTCAGAATACAACCTGGGTGGCAGAAATGGCTCACCCAACAGAGAATGCTCCCGACAGTAATACCTCTCAATCGGAGACAGATATTCCAGCTAAATCACCGGAAGAACGATCCCACAGCAACAATGCAGCTTTTGTTGCTTTGCATCACTCTGATAGGGACTACATCACCCTATCCAGCTCTCCAACTCCCAGTCTGTACCACGAAAAATCTCACAGCACTGCCCCTAGGCTCTCTGTCAGCCTCTCTGGCCCAGCATCAGCCTCTCTGGTCCAGCGTCAGCCTCTCTAGGCTCTGCGTCAACCTCTTGAGCCTCTGCGTCTCACACGATGGCCCTTCTCTGGCTCTACACAGCTTCTAGCTGCCTCTGCATGGCCTCTAACTAGCTCTGTGTCAACTTCTCCCAGCTTCTGCACTGATCCTTCCGATACTAACTCTACCTCTTTGCTATGTATTCACTACCCCTCAACTACAACTCTGATCACTCGCTCAATTTCCTCAGCAAACCCTGCCCCAGAAAATCGAGTTCATGATCTCTCTCATTGTGTTCTTTAACTGACCCTCAAGCCTCCTCTTATACTTTTCTCGTTGGTCCATCAACGGTCGAAATTAAATCTCTAATCAACAACTAAGATTAGATTTGGCTTGATCCATGACTTTTGGACCATTCTAGCCCAGTTTTATATTAATATTCATTAATATTTTATTTTTCCTAAGTTTAGACTTAGAAACTCTATTAAAAATATTAATTATTTCAATATCTCTCAAATCGGTTAGATTCTGCCCAAATCATTTCTAGGTCTCGGAGATCTTATGTGCTTTAGCCTCTCCACCAATTTTCGCAGTTAGAGCACATCTAATGCTACCCCAAATGAACACAAGCCATTGAGTGCAAGAAGGAAAATTGGTGGATTGTGCTGAACATTTGAAACTTGAAGCTCTCAAAAGACCATCTTTGGACAACTAATTGTAAAACTGCCATTTATCCCGTGTAACCCCCTTTAAGGGGCCTTCTTCACTCAAAGACTCTTTAAAAAAAACCATTGAACTTTTGTAAAAAAAAGATTCACTTTTGGGTTTGCCCAAAAGGCATTTTGTAACTACTTTAAAATTTCTTTTTAACTTGTAACTATTTGGAGGAGAGTATTTGATCCCTTTGAGGGAATCTTGTTGTAAGCTCTCTCAAAAATTGTTCTTCAAATCCCTTTTTTGAATGGGGATCTATTGTAAACTCTATCACTCTTCATAGCTGATTCTTTCAGAGAGATCTTATAAAGAAAACATTTTTTCTTGGGAGTTAGGGGACTTTTCCCACAAGTGTCCCCCCTTTCCTATTCAGGGAAGTGTGTCCTATGGTGCTTGAGGGATTTTGTTTGTTTTGTTAAACTAAAATACAGTGATCTAATCACACTAAATATGTGGCTAGTTCTTATTCATGCATTTAATTTCTCTCAAACAATCTTTGTTATTTATTTCATGCAACTTAGTTAACTTGTGATTTTCTTGCAATTCACTCATTTATTACTTCATTGCATCAATCTAATTTAACCTATTCTTATTTGATATCTAGTTTAGTAGTTTTGTTTTGCATTTCAAGCATTACTTTGCAAGCAACTCTCTAGATCAAATTAAATCTTTCAATAATTGGTTTTCTTTTTTGCAAAAATTAACATACCTCCAACTCTGCTAGTTGCAGTAGTAACTTATGGACCCTTCTCCCCCTATTGACTCGTTATTCTAAGATTGAGGTCCCTATGAGGATAAGGTCTGAGGAAGAAGTTCAATTGAAACTTGTTTTAGATCTTGCAACTAACCAAACTAACTTAATTTAAAATAAACCAAGAGCATTTCAAATTTTCACCACATCTATCTTGCAACTTTAGCGCTTAAATTTATATTCCATCTGATTCCTCATCTTGCAGAGTTCATCTATTTTCATAACAATTGTCATTTCTTTCAAGTACACACATTTCATTTACTTCCAATGCATTTCTTTTAAGCATTTATATATTGAAAAGTTACTTCCAAGCTTTATTTTCAAGGTTATCTTATTCACTTGGAATATTTACCTTTTTGCAAGTACTACAAATTAGGTTGTAATGTCCTCTCCAAATTAAGGGTTTATGGAGGACATAATAGCCTAGTCAGCCCCATAGGCTATAGTCTTGTTAAAGGGGTAAACACCCAATTTTTCTTGTCTTGGGGCAATATTAGGTAAAAATTGGGTTGGTTGGGGCTAAATTAAGGGTTGTACCCACAACTCCTCACCTTGTTGGAGCCCATGGGAAATCTATAAATAGGAGATGGTTGAGATCAATTGGGGCATCATTGTGGATCATCTCATTTGTTTCTTGGGCATTCGCATTGAGGGTTTTAGGACCCTTTTTTCCTTGTCAATTTCGGTGGTGAAAGATTCCACCCTAGTTGACACATTTCTATCTTTCTTCACTCTATTCTGACACAGGAAACTACATAGAAGGGCAACGAAATTTTGTTGTTTCTTGATCTTAGCTTTGGCACAAAAATACCAATTCTAGGAGGACAGTGAAATTCTATTTTGATCCTTATTTTGGCACAGAATGACCATCTAGTGGTAGTAAAGTGTGTTCGTGTTTATTATGTTTGGCCACAGGAAACCCTCCAATTAGGGCAGCAAGATTTGTTCAGATCTCTAACAATTTCTGAGGAAAAATAAGGAGTCCTAGTGGATGATTTTTGGGAAGATAGAAGTTCATAGAGGTGTGACAGGATTGTATGAGTAGGGTCATCATCTTTGAAGTTGGGTCTAGAACTATTCAAAAGGGCTAACTACTAAGTAAACCCTCTTGCATTCTATGGAGAAATTCAAGGCCGAAACACCAGGGAATTTTGGGGAGACATTGTTTTTTGTAGCCCTTTTAAAGATCAAAAACTAGACGAAACACTTAACGTTGTCATTAGGAAACAAGGTGGGAGCCCTTGCTAAAGGACACAAAAATTGAGCATACGACAAACCTAAAACATCCATATCTTCACTCTTGAAGTCATAAGCAGACTAGACGAATTTGTACAAACAGATAAGGGTTTGAAAATCTAAGTGCATAACTCTGATCAGAATCTACTGAAGGAATGTGTGGGCCGTGAGGTGTAACAGGCCGAATTTTACAGAAGGTTTGAACAGATCGGGAGGTCGTTGAATCTGAGGCAAGCTAAGGTACTTTGATGTTATAGTTTCAAACTGTTTTTTATTGAATTTTGTGCATGCTCATGTCTAATGACAAATTGGAACGATAGATATTTATGTTGGAAATTGGAATTATTGAGTTATCCGGACAATTAACATTGTATTTGTTTGGTTGAATCCTAATGTTATGCTATCATTGTCGATATTAAGGATATATTTTGTATTGAAATAGTTGAATTTGGAAAGAAAATTGTTAAAGAGAAAAAAACTAACCTTGCAAGAAACCCTAGGGAGAAATTACCCTAGTACGTTACCGACGCACTAATCCATTTTGCTTCATCTAGAAATATCTTTACTCATAGATGGTTATTATTGTCATGATCATGAAATTGATGCTTTGAAGTTATTAGTTGCATTTACATTGTGGATATAACTTGGTCAATAACTTTAACTCCTAGAACTTAGTTTATCTAGCATAGATTAGTTGAGTCTTAGTTATTTCTATAGGGTCCACCCCCTTTGGCTTCGCTAGCAATTAGCTGTTGATTTGGGGTAGCATCGGATGTGCTCTAGCCACGAAATTTGGTGGAGACGTTGGGGCACATGAGATCTCCAGTACCCAGAAAGGGTTTGGGCAGATTCTAAACAAATCAAGAGATATTAAAATAATTAATATTTTTAACGGAGTCCCTAAGTCTAAAATTAGGGAAGATAAAATATTAATGTGTATTAATATGAATCTGTGTTAGAATGGTCCAAAAGACATGGATAGATCTAATCTTAGTCGTTGATTAGGGACTTAATCTTGGTCGTTGAGATGTCAACAGGAAAAGTATAAGAGGAGGCTTAAGGGTCACTTGGAAATGACACCAGAGTGATCAGTCATTCTATTCTCTAGAGCGGGGTTTGCTAAGAGAGATAGAATCAGGGATCGGGAGAGCAGCTGAGGGGCATTGAGTACAGAGAGGCAGAGATAGAGCCGGGAGAGCAGCCAAAGAGAGAGAACAGGGGCAGCCAATGCTCACGTAGGGCCAAGCAGAGGCAGCTAAGTGTTGTGCAGAGAACCAGACAGGCTAGCGTAGCTGACGCAGGGCCTCCTGGGGCTGACACAGGCCAAGATAGGCTGATGCAGAGCCAGTGCTGGGCTAGGAGCATTGTTTTAAGAATCGGCCGGCTCGGAACCGATTCGGCCGAGTTGGTCCGAGTCAAGCCCTCGTGGGTTGACTCGGCCATCAAACCGGTTTGGTCAGCTGGGTTATTACCGAGCTGGCCGAGTTGTCTAACAACTCAGCCGGCTCGGTAACAGTGGCCTGAAAACTCAAAAAAACAGCGATTTTTTTTACTTGCTTTTTGGTGAAGAGATTTGTGTTAAAAGCTGGTGGACACATGAATTCCACATTAGCTAACTGTTTTCATAGGTAGTTTACTTGTTCACTCGGCTTCCTGTAGCATGAATCGTTTAGTGCTTGAAAATAGGAAGTGATGAGTCTGGCGCTGGAAATTTGATAGGATCTATGTTGTGAACTTTTTGCTAAGAACATGAAATCTCCTGTAAGAATGGAGCAAGACATCTGTTGCCTTCATTGTATAAAATTTCTCAAGGAACAATGTGAATTTCTAAGTAAACAACGCTACTATCTAAGAACCATGTAATAAAGAGGGCACATGAAATTGAAATGCTGATCAGACATGTGATCCTAGTTAGAATGTTTATAGGTGCAATTATGTCTTGGAAGATGGTAGATTATCTTTATACATATTACAAAGTTGATGGGAACAAACTTGAAGTTGCCCCAAGGGATCCTAAAACTAGAGAATAGCCACAAAATATTTTATCGGGTGTAGATGGGTCTATCATGACTGCATGTAGATGTGGATGCAGAAGTTTTGGCGTCAGGGATCCTATATCTTGATCTGGACTGTGTCACATACAATTTGCTTTTGTAGTTTTTCTCATGGATACATCTATTAACATCCATCTTGATGAGATGGTCTAAGATGATTGATGAGGGTACAAGATTAAAAATGAGTTACAAACTATGAAGCATGTGGATATGCACCAGTGGTTGATCCAGATGATCTTGGCTCCTCTAGTAGTAACCACTAGCCAGTAGTATTGGTCACAGTTTACTTTTGTTGTAGAGGCCATTTCTAGCCTCCTTGGTCATGTGTTTTTGTTTTGATCTCTATATCATCATCATGTATGTATTGGACAGTGCACTGGGTGCGATTTTAGTTTTTGATATAATGGATATATTCATGAGCTTACTTTGATCATATGTTGTCTTCTATCTATATTTTAATGCTATGTGTTTGGAAACATGAATGAAAATCTTTAAAATTATGTTTTTTTATATAAAAAAATATTTAATGAATTTTTTACAACGACCGAGTCATTGAAATCGAACCAGCCGAGTCGATACCGAGTCGGAGTCGGAGTTGGAGTCGGAATCGACCCTCGGCCGAGTCGGAGTCAGAGTTAGAGTTTTAAAACATTGGCTAGGAGAGGCTAACGCAGTCCAGATTGGGCAGACGTTGGGGTTTCTGGGGCAGATTTGTGCTGAGTAGCTACTAGAAGGATTATCCAGGGTTTCAGCTAGAAGATTTGTCAGAAACGGAGAGGTATTACTGCCAAGGAAATTCTTTGTTGGGTAGGCCAGTTTCGGCACCCAGATTGTACTCTAATATTGTTTAATAAGAAAACCCTCAGATAGTTGCACCGATTTTCCCACATTGGGTTTTTCAGAGGACATTAGTGCAAAAATAATGGTGTCATATGGTGTGTTTGTTCTTGTTTATTTTAGTTGTTGATCTGTACTATGTTGAGCATGCACTAGTATTCATTTTCAGTATTTACATTGTAAATAACTTGTTAAGGAAAATAAGAAGTAGGTAGGAATAAATCAGATAAAGTGCATGGAGGGTTTCTAACTAAGTAAATTTAGAAACTTCAAGATGGTATCAGAGCGTGAGCACCAGAGCACCAAACAAGCCAGTGTAGCTGACGCAGAGGCTCAAAGAGCTGACACAGGGCCTCCTGGGGCTGACGCAAGCCAAGATAGGCTGACGCAGGGCCAGCACTAGGCTAGGAGAGGCTAACGCAGTCTTGTTTGCGCTGATATTGGGGTTTCTGGGGCAGATTTGTGCTGAGTAGCTGCCGGAAGGATTATCCAGGGTTTCATCCAAAAGATTTGTCAGAATTGGAAAGGTATAACTGCCAAGGAAATTCTCTATTGGGTAGGCCAGTTTGGACACCCAGATTGTACTCTGATATGGCTTAATAAGAAAACCCTTAGATAGTTGCAGTGGTTTTCCCACATTGGGTTTTTCCAGGGACATTAGTCCAAAAATAATGGTGTCATATGGTGTGTTTGTTCTTGTTTCTTTTAGTCGCTGATCTGTAATACGTTGAGCATGCACTAGTGTTTATTTTCAGTATTTACATTGTAAATAACTTGTTAAGGAAAATAACAAGTAGGTAGGAATAAATCAGATAAAGTGCATGGAGGGTTTCTAACTAAGTAAATTTAGAAACATCAACATTAGCCTAGACGAAGAAGTTGAGAACTGAATGACAGCAACTCAACCTGAAACTTGCCCCCATGGCCACACCAAGTGGAGTTAAAAAATTTCTCCACGATATCCCAAGTGTGGATTTAGGCGACAAAGCACAAAAAGAAATCACTTCCTGTCATGATTTTGTGCGATGCACATCAAAACTACACAATTATATATGGGAGATTGTGGATACATTCACATCTATCGCCATATTTTCTAGCAATTCACATGACAACTCTGCAATTATCTGGCAGCGAGATTGCGAAGTGCGTGGACATGAAAACAATAACACAAATGACACCTGTCAAGAAAGGATGGATAGGAAAGCTTGCCTCCATCGCCGCCTCACATATCTGACGGCTGTAAACATCAGAGCTGTCACATCAATACATAGATTGCACTAGGGAATGCCTTATAGCGTAACTAGCACTCACATATTATAATGTTGGCTAATATTAATGACATGAACAACCTGGCTATTGGACTATGGCACCCCACATCACGCTGGTGTTCACCATTGGTCTATATTTACTAAGTTGGCCCTCATTACCCAGTGTTCACCAAAATTAAATAATTTTGAAATTGTGTTTCTGAGCTTAATATTGATCCCTTTTTCATCTCGTTATGTTAGTGATGATTGTGCATTTGTGCCCCTTATTATTCCTCTAAAGTTTTGTTACTGACTTGAATATTTGATTCAACTTTGAAATTATAACATACTTGCGCTAACGCTAGCAACCATTACAAACAAAAGTCAGTATATGACTAGAAACCTACCAAAAAGCAAGCCATCAACTTTGGCCAGGCAAACGCAATAAATCATAGTATTCAACATTTCCGTTATTTCCATATAAAAATCTACAATAATTGCAGGCACATGGTACAAAGAAAACTTTAAAACTAGAGTTCCTAATTGCACTATTTTGATCACACATGCCATTGCTCAAATTCAGAACTGTTGAAATTACTTTACCCACTTTGCTTTCAAGTGTGCATAAACAAAGAATGCAGACTCAACCAGAAAGAGGAAAGGTTAAGGTGAGTAATACCTTGATGGCTTTTGTAAGGATCCTTGTGTTGTCAAAATGAAAGGTAATTCAGAAAGCAACTTTCTGATGGAAGAATCCTCCTCTATTATTGCCTTCAATTCCTGAATCACTTTTAACATAACTTCTGCCCGCGAAGCAAATTCTGGTAACCTATTGACAACGTGTTCCCTATAAAATTGGTCCTTTGATGGTCTTTTAATCCCCAGATAATTTTCCAAAACGTTATATTCCCTTTCTGATGCTGTATGAATAAAGCTATCACTTATCATCTCATCATCAACTCCATCTGGCTTCAGCCACTTGGCTGATTCTAACAAGTTAACAAATGCTCTACTTCCATGGGCTTCAAAAATAGGAAGAGCCTTCATGGTATCAATTTGCCGAGAATCAATCTGACCCGTGGAAAACCACTTAGACTGACAAAGAAAACTTCGAAGCTCGCGTAGTTCTCCCTGTGACACATCTGTAAAAAGCTGTTTTAGATTTTGTAAATCACCTGCTGCTGTTAGTAGGGCATTTAAGACACCAGATGCTGTTGCATTTTGAACATAATCTCCTAATGCCGGGTGATATATTTGAAGGTCACTCCACAAGACAAAGCATCCAGTCTTCTTCAACAAAGAACACATGTTCTCACTCCATCCTTCATCTTTAATCACATTAGAATTCCTAACAAGTTGGAGAAGGTGACCATCAGTAGCTGGCAAAAGTGGCCACTTTGAAAAGATGGTTAAGTCTGCACATGTTGATTTTAAGTAATCCCAAAGTAATGTCATCCATGACAGGCTTGGTTGTCCTTGATGACCAGGAATCCATAACACAGCCTTGCTACCTTGCCATTCGGCAGGGAGAATCTTAGGCATAAGTTCCTCCAACAAACATGAGGTGAGTAATGAAATATTTGTATCCCCATTATAAGCAATCCTTTGTAGTTTGCCAAAAATCTGTTCATCAATTGTACAATCAATAAGCAAATATGGGACTGTGTCTTTAAGAAGATCATATTCAATTTGGCTAGTAACATAAAAGTTTTCACTCTTTCCAGACTTGGTGAACATTGTGAATAAGCCTGTAGCAAGGGGAAGCAAGGGTAGGCCATCTAGTTTGTCTGATACCGAAGTCTCATCAACGTCATCCAAGCAGTATTTTAATGTTATAAGCATTGTATCTCTTTCCTTGAAACCGTGTTTGCGTCGAATTAATAATTTTCGAAGCAAATGTGGAGTTAGATATCGCAATGAAGGGCAAAACTCCTGAAATCTAACCACCACTGATTTTGGTGCATCTATCAGAGGCAAACCTGCTTCTGCCAATGCAATTCCAAGTTTATCAACCTCCGAAAATGAATAATCAGGTAAAATAGCTCTTTTTGCAGATATCCACTGGCCACCTCTAGCCTTGGTGTAGAGGACACAAAGCTCTAAATCAACGATGCTTGCATAGACCTTCCGCATCAAAGATGTCCACGGTCTTCTTTCAGTAGTAGTAGGCCAAAGCATGTAATATGCAATACGTGGGCCAATTTCAGGTGCAATATTTGCCAGTAAGCGTGCATATGCTGGAGCTGCAGCATCTTCAAGAAGCAAACAGTTCCAATCAGACCGTAGCTTCCCCCCTCCTGACATGTCATCACCAAACCAGATATCCCTACGATTTGACGACAGCTCAAAGTAGGCGTTGACATGCACTGGAAGACCCGTATTAATAGGCAAAGGCAAAAAGCAAAATGCACGGCCCTGAAGCACGTTGTTGCACCCAAATGTGGTTGATGAAGATTGAAGGATATTGTTATTTTCAACAAGGATTCCTTCACAATTTTCTTCATTTTCTGGTACAAATTGCATCTTTGCAGCTACACCTGCCCATGGGATAAAACTACGAGCTCTATTTTCCAAAGCTACAGATTTAGCTTTAGCACGTCCACCTCCCAAACATTCACTCACTATCCACAAATCTGATTTCTCTGCAGTAGTATCAATTGAAGTCACAACTACTTTCCCACAACTCCATGGTAACTGTGCATCCGGTGTCCTCTGCAGCCTCTGATAAAATTGCTCTTTGTCAATGCCAGCCTGACGATCCCCATGAACAAAGTCAAGCATGACCTTTGCAGGAAAAGATTGGTTCTCCAATATATTAATAGGACGCCTAGATACACGGTGCATTAGCAGCATTTCATGACTTGGCCCCTCCTTTACATACAATGAAATGCTCATTACATTCCGCAAAAAAAGCAAAGCCTCACCTGCACTTGTGTAAAAGGATGAGAAAAGAGATACAACACTCTCAGGTTTATAACCTTCTTTTTTTATTTGACTAGATGCAGCAACATTGGAAGTCCTTAGAGGAAACCGGAAAAGCGTGCCAGGAAAATGATTTTGTAAGTCACAACCAAAATGCAAGTATGGAGAAAACTGATCAGGAAATTGTTCCAAAATGCCTCTACCAACAAAGCTGATTCTCAAGCCAGGATGTGACGGTGTGATCCCTGGCAAGTTAGAGGCGTGAGGATCAAACATGACCATGTTTTCTCCAGAAACAAACCCAGGAATATCTGTGAAGTGATAAACACAATTGAACCCCAGTCCAAACCTTCCAATAGCAAATGGCTTTTCAAGTTTACTGTCTTGACCAATGCGTGAGATGGCATAAAGGTCTTGAGCTGTAAAAACAGAATTGTTGTAACAGTATAAAGCAGGCCCTTGCCAATCTGCCATTTGCGGAGAAAGAAGGGATGAAGTCCCATACTGAGTTTTATCCAAGAGAAAGCAAACTTCTGAAGCTCCAGCGTCATCTGCATTCTGTACAAGTTCAAATAAAATTCCAGGACCATCAGCATACATTTCAACTATATGCTTCAGCCTAGTTGTTAAGGCTTCGTGCTGGCCAAAAGCTTCTGCTGCTCCATGCAATCCCAATTTCACTGAGTCTGCACTTTCAGCAAGTAATAGTCGACGAAAAGAGCAAACACCAAGTCTCTCTGCAACATCATTTGATATATTGGCATGTACAAATTTGGGAACCTTCTTGTTCGCTGTCAAAGCTGATGAAGGTATGTCCCTTGACTTACTCCATTCGCTAGAGTTGGATAACCAAGGAGCATCATTGTAGGCAAGCTCTGCTGCCGGCATAAGAATAGATGAAGCATCAGGGATATAACATGCTATTTGATTGTCATGGAAAAGAGAATCAGCCAAATATTGCACAATGAGGACTGCTGCTCTTAGTTCTTGCATGTCCAATGGGGACCCAGCCTTGTTTACAGCCATTTTGGATAGAACCATAGCAAAATCTCTGGGACTTAAGGACTCTCGTACACCTAGTTCAAGAAATAGCTCTTTAAAGACAGCTAAATCAACAGGAATAATGCGCACATATGGAGCTAAGTGAAGAGGCCCATTTAAAACCACCTCATCCACTTTTGCAAACCCATCTCCCACCCACACCCAACGGCTGCCTTCTAAAATGGCTTTTACAATATCCATTTCATCTGTACCAACCATGGCAGTTAAAACTGAGTATATTCTTGGCATAGACAAAGCTAATGCCTGCCGAAATACCTGGTCTACAGCAAATTCATGATTTTTCCCAAGCTCAAGCAGTTGAGCTGCAATGATGCTTCCCCCTGGTGAAGTGGTCCATCCAAAATGATGTGAAAGGGCATGAGATCGGCATTCTCCATCAAGTATACGCATGCTGGCAGACACAAGCCATACATCTGCCACCAAACGAACAAGTTTAGGCGGGGCCACTGTTGTAGAAACTGAAGGCCATGGCAAAAGAGGATATGGAGGATTAATCAAAACAGGACACCAGCAAATAACTGTGAGATCATTCCAAAACTTTGTCAAATCAATCCATGCACTTGCTTCATGTAATTGAAATGCTGATGCCACTTTGGTCAGCATTTTATTGACTGTGTTGTGCCCATCATCAGGTCGCTGAGGCAGCCATTTATTTGCATTTACCTCCAAGTAAGAAAGAAGTACTTTTCCCTTTGAATGTGCCTTGGCGGGATACTCATGCATTAAAGATTCAATCTGTTTAGCACTCTGCAGTATAGTCGCAGGAGTGACTACCGTTCTTAATCCTAACCCTTGCAACATATCTAAGACTCCTGCTTCTCTAAACTTTCCACATGGAAAGCAATCATGATCTTCTAGAAGGTCATACAACTCTTCATTTCGAGGATCATATAGAACACTTGGGCATCTTAGCCTGCTGGTAAAAGTCGGAACAAACTCTAACTTCTTCAAGATTTCCCTTATGGATGGATCTTGCATGCACAGCTGAGGAAGTTCCTGCAAAATCAAAAGCATAGCCTCCTCGAGAACAGGTGGGGAAATCTCACTTATGCGACTGAACAACCTGAGTTTATAAAATAATGGCCTTCCTATTCGCTCAATGCCATAGAACCGTAAAAATACTTCATCTTCACTTTCAGATGAACTATAAAGGAAATCTGGTCCTAAAAGGAGCCTGTCCACATGAAAGGGGACCAAAAATTTCTGTGATGCTGCCAAATCAGTGAAAATATAATTGTCATCATGTGTGCCTTCACTGTATACTTCAAAAATTGGTAATCGCTTGCAAATACGCATATGAGATCTAGTTATCTGTCCTCCATTCACTTGTTGTCCACCATACCACTGTGGATTCAGGAGATAATATCGGAGTTCCCTCCTCTCTGCAACTGAGAGACCATGAAAAAGCATTCCCAGTTGAGATTCCTGCCTGTGAGCTACCTCAAATATGACATCCAAAATACCAGAAGCACTTATATCACGCACGTACAGCGACAGCTGAGGATGCTCCACTTCAAAATCTGGGCTTAGTATCTGACAACCAACCTTTACCAGAAGTTCTTTCATGGAATCTGGTAATAATCGACCATTTATCATTTTTGAATTCGTAGAAGCCCTGGAAAGATGTCCTGATGTCGTCGGCAAGAGAGGAAAGTCCAAAAATTTTGATATGTCTTCACAATGATCTCTAAGATAACACCAGAAAAGCATGATCCAGTCCCGGGTTGGATGATCTCTATAGGTATCTGGCATCCACTCTACTACTTCCTTGTATCTCCAATCAGCTGGAAGAATCTGAGGTAACAAATGAAGAAGATGGGTACAGTTAAAGAAAGTGATATTTGTCTTTGAGGTATGTGCAATATCGGAAAGTCTATTAAGTAGATTGAGAGGAATGTTCCTGTCAACTATCCTATCAGTAAGGATACCTAGTAGCCTGTTCTCAGAGTCGTTACAGATGAAATAAGCTGTGCCTTTTGTCCCTTCTTCAAAAACACCATATTCACCATTGGCTAGAGGAATAAGAGATAAACCAGATGCTACCTCTCCTACTTCCTCATCAACTACATCATCAAGACAGTAATCCAACAAAAGTAAGGTTTGTTCCCTGTCTAACAGATGGCTGGTATTCATTAATTTCCGCAGCATAACCCTTACTGTACCAGGGGAAACCATCTTTGGAAGCGAAGTACCAGAATAGGAGAGGACCATATTTACAAGAAGATTAGGAAGTTGAACTACAGGCACTCCTAAGAGTATGAGAACATCAGCAAGTTCCTTGGACTTTAAAAACACTTTGTCATGGAGATAAGCATCAGCTAGCCGAATCCACCTCCCACCATCAATATATGTATACAGAGTAGGAAGTTCACCAACATTCCTGTAAATTTGTTTCACCAGTGTTTCCCATGGCTCTTCAAAACGACCACAAGGCCACAATGAGTAATACAGCTCAGTGGGGCCTAGTAGCTTCGAAGCTTTGACCAGCAACTCACTGAAAGCTGGAGCCACAACTTCCTGTAGAAGACATGTGTTCCAATCTGATCGTAACTTCCCACCCCTGTCCATGTCAGCTCCATACCAAATATCACGACGATTGGAGGAAATTTCAAAGTATCCATTCACATGTACAGGCAAACCTGTCCTGACCGGTAGAGGAAGAGAGCAGAATGCACGTCCAGCCCTGCTGATGTGATCCTAGAAAACAAAAACATTTAGAATAACAATAAAAAATAGTCTTTCTCACATTTCTTGTGGACAATTACCACTAATAACATCAAAGCATCAATAGGGGGCAAGTATCGCTCGGCTTTGAGTGATTGAAGAAACATATTTAGAAAATAAATATATGCAAAGGTAAAACCATTCAATATTCAAGAGGTTCACTTAGAAAATGTACTATAGCCAAGAATGCAAATATATGTCTAATGTAGAGGCAAAATCAGTGAAAGATGGTAGACAAATGGCAAGGGATGTCCATAGAATAGAAGTAGAGACAAAAATCAATAATCCAAACCATTTTCATTGCAGTGTGCGAAAAGTTAACAACAAATATACAAGTGCCTGTTGAATGGCCGCAAATGTGCATTTCTTTTATTGATATGTTCTGGCCTGCCATGGGTTTTTATGAAAAAGATGTCAATGTCTGTTGGCATTGGCATTTGAAGATTTGAAGAAATGTGTTATTGTTTGCTAAGGAACTAAATATATCCCCAAAAAATCTTCTTATGTCCAAATGAACATATGCACAGAAGGTAACGTCCCTCCAAAAGTGACAATAAGATGTAATGACCAGATTATTGAAGCATTAGCATTGTACAGCTTTCAATGTCACCTAAATTCAAACCTATGTTACACCAAGCTTCGGGTATATGGGGACATATACCTAGTATATGTGGAGAACTCCACATAAATTTCAGGGTACAGCAGGGTTCTGAACATAGAAGAGCCGGCCCCAAATATATAAAAACATACTAATGATTAAAATTTCAAGTTCTAGATGAAATATGTGACTGAACAATGAAGACCATGAAAGCAATAACATGATAACATCAGGATTCACATTTCAGCTCCAAAGCAAATCCCAATACCAAATGAATGCCCAACACCAATAACACAAGCAATTGATGAATATGAAGCAATATATGTTTTCTAATGGTTTAATTGATAGCAAGAAGGTTACCGGGACCCATTAGAAGGGTTTTTTTAACTTTATTTATTTATTTGGCTGTGTTGTACCACACGCAAAGTAAACGTAGATGTCCCTCACCTTGAGGTGTATGATTGGCCATCCAGGACATGACATGTTCATGCCACTGCCATACACCCATATAAATTGGTAATACTAGAACACTGTTATGCCAGGGTTTACTGTCATGTCAAAGTCGATGCCATATACCAAGTCACATGTCAAATAGATTCATCTGTCTTAGGTTACTGTCACACTGCCATATAGGTTACTTCAATCATGTTACTCACAAGCATACTGTAATCATTATCATCAGGAATATGTTGCCATATAGGATCATCTCAGTTACTGTCATAAGAATTACTGAAGATGCCGCACATTTGCATATATCACATGGTCATGTTACCGTCTCATTGTGCATAGATCACTGTTGTATCCAACACCAATGTCACTGCCATATATAGTTTATTGTCATGCTTCAATGTCACTGTTTCACTAACACATAGACCACTATAGTCATTATCTTATCCAGGTCATTGTTATACATCGAAATTACAGTTAACATGGTCATTCTACCAAGGTTTTGTTACAGTCATGAACATCAAAGACATTGCCATTTCAAATTCACCATGATCATCAAACCTGAGACTCAGAAAATAAAATACACCAAAAGGAAGACCAATGCAATTCACAGAGTGTGACCCACAGATCTGTCAACAAAGGACACAAGAGTATGTGATGACAATCCACACCAAGTTATAGTCAACCTGCAAAACAATTAATAGGAGCCACAAAGCAGATCTGTTCATTTTGAATACGACATCCTAAGTGATTTCGGTTAGGTTGGCTTGATTAGGGCTTCAAGCATCTGAAAATTTCAACGTTTAATGAACTGAAACACTCCAAGACTGAAGCCTTCTGCACAAAATTCAAGTTCCCTTCATCACATGGTACACAGTATTTTTAGACAGAACATAATCTCCAGAAAAGACATCTCAGAAACATTGTTTTAATGAGGGCCGAGACCAATTTACAGTCTTGAATTCGAATGCATCTGATCAAGATTGCATAGGAAATGATGCTCAGAAAGTTGTGCTAACAGATGCGATGCTTCTTCACACCTGCAATTACTTATGCACAGTGGTGAAGGCTGCAAATCATTTTATGATCAATTTCTAAAATTCTTCACAGGAAACCACAATTTAAGTGCCCAAACATTTTATAATAACTCAGTGTATCCTCCTTGGTTCAGAACTTTGTAACTGCAAACACAATTATGGATTTTTGACAGAGGATTTCGTTCTGCTTACAAAGAATTGCCCGAACAGAAGGGATGAGCTATACCACACAGATCCAATAGATTGGCTGCTCTTTCGTTAATCATGTGTAACCCGCACAGATTAATGAATCGATAACCTTATGCATAGAGAATTGGCTTAGTGAGGGCCAAACAGTTATGAAGGTGCCTCTGGTATTTGTTCTTGCAAGCTACAAAGAAAACAGGTTCCATAGATTCCAACGAAACCAAAAATTGCAAATCACCCAAACAAAGCCCTTTTCAAATCAAAAAACCAAAAGTGAAATCATGACCCAAGACATGAACTAAAACTCCTTCCCAAACAAGCCCTTCGCTAGATCTTCCAACGACACCTTAAGGCCAAAGATCGCAGAGCAATATCACCTCCTCAATGAGCATTTGAATTGATACCTTAGAAGTGAAATAAGATCCCTTATATAGTTTTTGGAAGGTACCAAAATGGCCAGCTGACTTCATGATTTGGAGGTAAACATTTTAAAAATTCAAATATAATTTTGGAGCCAAAAATATTTTTCAAATTGTTTAGAGGCCGACTTGCATTTTTTTATTTGAATTTTAATTCTTAATGCCCTCAACAAAATCTTAGGCCACAATAATATTTAAATTAATTTCTAATGAAGAATCCTTTTGACCTCTTGAGTTGCCAGCTAAGAAGAATTTGCCACATCATTCATGCTTCATTTTCCTAAGCCAATTGAATGCTGCCACATCAGCAACCCTGTGATTTTTTTGCCCACATCAAGGGGCTTGGATTTTTGACCAAGCAGACCTCTCGCGACGATCCACATACCATTAGAATCGACATGATGAATAGAATGTAATGGTGAGGGTCTCCAAGACAAATTCGGTGATCTACATCACCAAAATCCTCAACAAGTGTGGCGTTTGTCCATCATCCAAGGAATCCAAACCCTAGAGCTAGGGTTTCACAAATGCGTCATCTCAACCATGGGTGCCAGCATACCGAGGACATCAATGACAACATTATGCACCTACTCTCGCTTCTTGGGTTAATCAGACAATTCTCAACATGGCAATCTCACAAGTTTTCAACTTGTTCGCATTTCCCAAGGAAGTACATGTTTCTTGATGCACATAATCCCAAAAGTAAAAAAAGTCAACTTGTTCTCAAAATGCTCGAGATGAAGTGGATATGACATGCCACATTTAAATTTTTTGAAAATATGAAGGCATTGTTCAAAACTAGGTAGTCAAAGTTGGTCCAATTGCAAGTGGGCACTCTAGGTGGCAAAATAGGGGCAGGTCTTCACAGAATTTGACATGCACGTCCAAAGTGGTCTACAAATTTAGCCAGGCAAAACCCAAGTGGTAGATTCTCCCAATTCTCTGGGGTAAAAGATCCCTCATTATGGCATGTGACGTCCTCATAGGTGGCACATGTGAGTGATTATGTGGCAGCGTAAGGTTGGCCTAGCCAATGGGGGCTAATTGGTAAATGTTGTAGCTCAAACAGGTGTTCTAGCCTTGAGAGGTGCCACTGAGGCTAGGAACACATAGAAATGAATTATCCAAGCCCGTGTAATATTTCCTAACTTAAAACTTAGGAAAATTGATTAATTAATTAGCATTAGTTGAGATAAGACCGATTTGCCTCTAGAAGCTTCTTGAATGTTCCTAAGATGCTCTTAGCCATTGATCGGGAAGAGATAACTTCTAATCTTGGCTATTCATTTATGAATGAGAGATTATAGATAGAAATCAATGGGTAGCGTTGGAGCACATTGAGTTGAGTATTGTTGGGTGAGTTTTCAATGAGGCATAGGAGGGTTTCAGCAGCAGTAATTGAGAAGGATATTTCTGGATTTATTCTTCATTCAAGAGACTTCCATTTTCTAAGTTTCAGAGGAAGCTTTTGTTGGCTGAGTTATTTTCCGCAGGAGGTCGAGTTTTTCCAGAGGAGGTCATGAGCTTCAAAGGTATGGAGGCCAAGACTTCTCCAAGGGACTGCGCGAGTGCAGAGGGAGGTCAAGAGGCCAATTTCCATCTAGGCCATGTCAGTTCCAAGAGGCCGCATGTGTGGGTCGTACAAGGCCGTGCAAAAGGTTGAATTTCTCTTTAAAGGACCGAGTAGATTTGTAGAGGGAGACCGTGAGGTCTCTCTGTTAATTTTGATCAGTAGAGGTGAAGATCAATTTTGTCGAAGCTTTCCCAGTGTCAGGTAAGCAGTAAATGTAGTTTCTCATTAGCAGATTTGTTGAAGATTTAATAATAGACCCTCATCCTGAAAACAGATTTTCCCCATTTTGGGGTTTTTCCAAGGACATTTGTCAAAAAATGTGTTATTTGTGTGATTGGTTTCTTATATTTTGTTGCATTTTAATTTGGTGAATGGTGTTTATGATTTTATTCATTGATTTTAGCTAGATATTTAATTTTGTTGTGTGTAAGTAATCAAAATAATTTATTGGGTTAATAGCACATTTTGGGTAGTGGAAGTTTCACACTAATGGAATGTGGAATAAAGTCAAAAATCAGCCAATTATCAAAGAATTAATGCAAAATCACCAAGGACAATGAATATCAAGCAAAGGTAGTTAAGTTGACTCTCTTACTAGCCACTAAATTCAATTCAAGAGGAACGTTGGGGGCCAAACTAGTTGTTAAAGGTCAAGGTGGACATTGCATCAATTTGTGGACAAGAAAGTAACTATTAGAAGGTCATATCAACGCTCAAGGGATCAAATCGAACCACCAAATACCAAGTCAATTTGTCCATGGACCAAGTAAAGTCTCCAAACAAGAAAGTCAAACTTTCAGCTAGCCATTGGGTCTCCTCACATGGAATGTTGAGCATCCAAGGGCGAATATTTTTCATCATTTCATCTTCTAGGGTCAATGCAAGTGGAACATTGGACTTCTAAGGGATCTGTGAACCAAGTTGAACTCCCTTAGTGGGTAAAATCAATGGAATACAAATGTTTAATTCTATTTTACTTAGTATTCAACATGTGGATGACAAGCAACATTATTATTTTGAGAGAAAACCTAAAGTAGCTCTTATCTAGCCATTACAAAGAAAGATATAAAAGACTAGCCTCTCTGCTTTTTCAAGTTGGTGTTGAGCTATGAGATCACTATATGCAATGATAGACCTTTTAATTTGCAAACACATTGTCTCATTATGTGGGTTGGCTTTTTCTATTTCATTTTTTCTTGGTGCATGTTGTAAAAGGGTTTAATAAGATAACATACCATTAGTGAGGATTACACAAGCATTGGAAGGACGATCCATTGAAGGGCTGCATAGCCACATGGAGAGAGTGGACAAGGCGCTAATCTTCTTCATTTCTCTTGTTGTAGGTTGGAACGAGTTGGGACCGAAGTTTGCACCAATACTTATAGGGGATAGCTTAAACTAGGTGAAGATCTTTCTTGCCACGCAGTGAACCCTACGAATGTAGGTGTCTCGCTAGAGGTTGCTCCTAGTTAGATCTGAAACAATGTAATGGATCTTAGACATAGATGGGGGTGTTTCTTTAATCCAAACCCACCTAACTTTCTGAAGTGCATGACCAAATTAAAGGTGATTGTGATTCACAACGTAGTCATCTAATAGGTAAAATTGTGGCCAAGGTAAGAGATTCTCAACAACCACTATTTTATTTAAAAATCCAAAATTTTAATATTTTGTTTTTTTAAATCCACTAGCTTGTGTTTTAAAGTTTTAATATAAGTTAGCTAAGTAACTCTTATGGGTTTTAAGCAGAAAATTTTATTTTAGTCCAAGTGATCAACATACTTTGATTTCAGCTTTCAAACAAATTATTGTTTAGAATTGGGCATGAGTGAGACAAGAAAAGCAAGAGGGAAGAAAAGGTCAAAGCCCTTCTATATCAATGTATTGATCCTAGGACATGAATTTATCATACATCAATTGACCTTCTAAATCTTTTGGATATCGATAACACCTCATCAAGATAAGGATTACAACTCATAATGATTGCCTTCTCAAACCTTGTGATTATCTAGGGACTCACAGTCTAACATTTCCCCCCTCAATCACAAGTCTGAATAATCGTACAACACATGTACCAATAACTTTTGTCATCTTTAATTTAAAACAGTTGAATTGAACTTCAATGAAGATTTAACTAAAAAACCATCAATATTTCAATATCTGCAAGTGAACAACTGCTATGTCTTAACATTTTCATTGAATAATTGAAAAGATTGTTGAAAAGACTAGTTGCTATGTTGGAATTCCCAATTGTTGATTGAATGTTGATTGAAATTTGACAAATAAGACTTCGAAACTTGAAGCCTGATATCTAATATTTCCCCCTATCAGGTGCAAGGTTAGAAGTTTTTCAATAGTTCATTGTTGAAAGGATCCAAGTTGGGGGCATTGGATTCTTTTAGGCGGTGGTTTTTCTAGTTGACCATTAACTGTCTTCCATGGAAACTGGTGGTTTAGGTTTACCACTAACTAGTTTGCTTTGCATAATGCGGTGTTTTCTAGGTGACCATTAACGAATCTTCTTTGAATAGGGTGGTGGTTTTTGGATGACCACTAACCAGTCTACTTTCAAAAATGTGGTGGTTTTTTGGATGACAACTAACCAACTTCACTTCATCAACTCACTCCCCCCCACCCCCCTCCCCCTTTAAAGGTGTAGGAGTTTCTTTTATCATTGTGCTTCCCCTCTTTAGGTGTGGAGAGTACCATTTTTTACTCTTGTATCTTTACCTCTATTTTGACTACGCAGTAAAACCGATGTAGTTTCTTCACTTCTTGATTCCAAATCCAGAAATTTATTCATCAATAATTGTTAAATTTTGATTAACATGTTCTTTGCTCATGTAATATCCCTTTTCAGGGATATCCCTTAAACACAAGCAAACTCCAACCAGAGATGGACTGGGGGGTGTTTACCCGATATGTCGCCTCTGAAAAGAGGACGAGATCTAGAGGCTACCTGGCCTTTTCCAGACTCTATCTAAGAGTATAGGAGAAAAACACACAAGTGATATAATAGCCGAGAAGCTCAAGAGATAAAAATAACAGTAGTGCAACATACAATAATATATACATGGAATATAAGCAAATACTCAAGAAATGTAGAGAGAAACACTAAGCCATTTTATTATACTGAGTAATGGAAAGAGTACAGGAGGTGATCAGAAAGATAGCACCTCGACTTGCACAAGGCAAGTGAAGAAATACACTCAGAATAGTAAGGAAATGGCCTCTCTCTGAACTGCGTCCAAGCTGTCGAAGAATTGTTGTGCTGCTGCTACTGCTAGAATCAAGTGAGGATTTGGGGTTGTTCCCCTCCTCAAAAAATGTTGAAACTTTGGAATCAGCCTCTGCTCAATAGACCCAAAAAAGCCCAAAAAGCTTTTCTAAAATAGCTGACCCCCGAAAATCACCCCCTTGAGGATCTACGCTGTCCCTCAAGGCTATGCGCTGCCACTGAAGAGAATCCTCCAAAACTCTGCCCGAGATTTTGCCAAAATCCTCCAATATGCAAGTGTTGATCCCTTGCTCAATCTCCAAGCTCAAATCCTCATAAACCTAAGTCACCTGACACGGGGATTTGGGACAAGTAGGATTAGAGATTCGTGGTGTCAGATTCGAACACGCTGACCCCCCCAGAACAGGACACGTTAGGATTCGTTATATATTATTTTATTAAAATATAT
>APFE030467876.1:1944-25838 GCA_000404065.3 Pinus taeda | reverse complement strand
AGATGTTGTTTGGCTTATTTTGTCAGCCGTTGAGACCTTCAGTGATTTACTGTGATAATTAGAGTTGCATTAAACTCATGGAGAATCCAGTATTTCATGACAGGTCAAAGCATATCGGGATCAGATATCATTTCATCAGAGACTATGTTCAGAAGGGAGCTGTGAAGCTTGAGTATATTTTCACTGATGAGCAGGTAGCAGACATTCTTACCAAAGCCTTACCACGGGGCAAGCATGTTTACTTCAGAGACAAGATGGGTGTGGTGAGGAACACCTTCCTCGGTAAGAGGGAGTGTTGAAATTTGGTACCAGAGGACAGGTGGTTCTCTTAGGCTTTGATCTTTGGCCTAGGGAAAAGTGTCCAAAAGATTTTAATTTTTCTCCTAAAGTGACTTTATAATTTTTATAAAGTTAAAATCTAATTTAAAAGTGACTTTAAGTGATAAAGTTACTAAAGTCTAATTTTAAAGTGACTTTAATAAAGTTAATATAAAATTAGAAAGGAAAAGTGACTTTGGAAATAAATGACTAAGTGAGTCTTTATTAAAGTGGGGTGAATTAAAAAATAGAATGTGAGATTTAAATGTGCATTTAATCTCAGCCATTGATCTAAATCTATTTTCAGCCATTGGATTTAGAGATCACCCAAAAGTCACTTGGATCACCCAAAAGTCACTTGGAGTTATATTAAAGGAGGAAAAGGAGGAAAAGATCATTCATTCTTTCATGAGCAGATTGGGAGAAGGAGAGCAAGAGAGCAAGGGAGATTTCTGGACAAGAAGGAGAAAGAGGCAGCAGTTTGGCACACATACCAGGCAGCTCTTCAGCAAAATCAGAACAGCAGAAAGACAAGCAGAACAGCAGCAAGAACAAGCAGAAAAAAAGCTGATTTTTTTTTGCTGAAAACTGAGAAGTTTCCAGGTGGTCTGTTGGGCTGAAAACGGATAAGTTTGCTGCTGAAAAAAATTATTTTGCTGTAATTTTTTGCTGAAAATTTTCTTGTTGTTAAAAACCACATTTTCAGAAATAAAGAAGAGCTCTCAAACTGGTTTTCCCCAAGAGTTGTAGGGGGTTTTTCCAGGGTCACGTTGACCAAAAAATCAGTGTTTAATGTGTTTTAATGGCTGTTTATTACTGCTGATTTTTATTTCTGCAATTTCCAGCATTCTGTAAATTTTCCAGAATTTGTGTTTTCAGCAAAATTTATTTTTTCCAGCTTGTTGAATGTATGGTTATGGGAAAGGGCATTTAACTACATGGGAAAAATAAGGAGAAACTGAAAACCGGGGTGGGAAAACAGAAATTTTAACACGTGGGGCTTGCCCAGCTTATAGAATACATATATATATTTATTATATATAATTATCGTCAGTATTTCTATATTTATTATGGTATATCTATCGTTGAAGTTGCGGGTCGTTTAACATTCAGAAGCGAACTTTTGGGCAACTTGGGACTTATCGAAGGTTTTGCTCGATGACTCCACACTAACTCATCAGCATCTCGAATGGTGACGCCAGGTGTGTAGTTGTTCCCGGTCCGACGGCACTATGGCAGTTTTTCCCGCCGTGACGGTAACCTGGACCTCCAAGACATATATATATATACTCCTTTATTAAAAATCAAACCTGTTATGCTCTCGTGGTTGCTGCGTGGGGCTCGCCCAGCTTATAGAATACATATATATTTTTATATATATCTCCTGGTTGCTGCGTGGGGCTTGCCCAGCTTATAGAATACACATATATTTATTATATATAATTATCGTCAGTATTTCTATATTTATTATTGTATATCTATCATTGAAGTTGCAGGTCGTTTAACATTCAGAAGCGAACATTGGGGCAACTTGGGACTTATCGAAGGTTTTTCTCGATGACTCCACTCTAATTCATCAGCATCTCGAACGATGACGCCAGGTGTGTAGTTGTTCCCCGTCCGACGGCACTGAGGGTTGTTCCCGCCGTTACGGTAACCTGGCCCTCCAAGACGGCAATACCAGGTGGAATTTTACGAGGCCAACATCCGATATCTACCTTTCCTTCTAATTCTTAAAACCTGCACCGAGTCAGCGCAATAGAATAAAATGCACACGAAAATTTCTATACACCCGCAAACACCCGCGCACGAGGACTCGTTTCAAAAAATGCAGACACGATTCGATTTTTCGTGACACGTACATGATACGACATGGCAAAAAAGGACACGACGTGTCATCCAAAAAGGACACGAATCCGTACCGAATCGTGTCAGATTCGACGGATTCGGGATTCGTGACCCCTTTAGAGCGAATCCGGTTAGATAGCTTGCTGCTATATACATTCAACCTCAATAATGCTTCCGGAGCAACCAAATAGTATCGCACTAGATGTGCTCTTTCGATCCATCACAATGCCAACCGAGCCAGCTTCAGAATTGTTGAAATTTGGTACCGGAGGACAGGTGGTTCCCTAAGGCTTTGATCTTTGGCCTAGGGAAAAGTGTCCAAAAGAATTTAATTTTTCTCCTAAAGTAACTTTATAATTTTTATAGAGTTAAATCTAATTTAAAAGTGACTTTAAGTGATAAAGTTACTAAAGTCTAATTTTAAAGTGACTTTAATAAAGTTAATGTAAAATTAGAAAGGAAAAGTGACTTCGGAAATAAATGACTAAGTGGGTCTTTATTAAAGTGGGGTGAGTTAAAAAATAAAAAGTGCGATTTAAATGAGCATTTAATCTCAGCTCTAGATCTCAATCTATTTCAGCCATTGGATTTAAAGGTTACCCAAAAGTCACTTAGAAATAGATTAAAGGAGGAAAATGAGGCAAGGGGTCATTCATTCTTTCATGAGCAGATTGAGAGAAAGAGAGCAAGAAAGCAAGGGAGATTTCTGGACAAGGAGGAGAAGGAGACAGCAGCTTGGCACACATTCCAAGGCAGCAGTTGAGCAGATTTGTATAGCTGATTCAGCACACAGTGAAAGGCTGATTTTGGCACGATTTTCTAGAAATTCGTACAGCTGGTTTGCACGAAAATCGAGGAGTGGTTTGCACAGAAATCGAGAGGTAGTTTGCTGTTTTTTCTGCACGCAAATCAAGGTCCATACAGCGCATTTAATGCAGTCTGTACAGCAGCATTTAAGGCTGAAAGTGGGCACGAAAATCGAGGAGGCCGTACAGCATTTATTGCTGTCCTGTTTGTTGTAAATTCCAGTTTGTTGTGAGGCACGGGAAAAGAGATAAGTTGTAAATTTGCTTGCTGATTTTTTGCTGAATATTTCTCACTGTAAAAAAAAAAGCATTTTTAGAAATAAAGAAGAGCTCTCGAACTGGTTTTCCCCAAGAGTTGTAGGGGGTTTTTCCAGGGTCACATTGACCAAAAATCACTGTGTTCAAATGTGTTAAATCACTGTTTGTACCTACTGATTTTTATTTCTGCATTTTCCGACATTCTATAAAATTTCCAGAGTTTGTGTTTTCAGCAAAAATTTATTTTTTCAGTTGTTGAATGTGTGGATATGGGAAAGGCCATTTAATTATATGGGAGAAATAAGGTGAAACTGAAAACCGGGTGGGAAATGAGAAATTTTTACAAGAATATTCAAGAAATCTTAGATTCCAGCAGTGTACCTTAAATAGAATCACAGATTTATCTCAATAAGCAACCATTCAGTATATGAGGTTCTTTCATGGATCGACTCAGAGACTTCATAGCGAGTCATATCACTGATAGGGTGTTTATCAAGAAAACCAGGGATGCAGACCAACAGCTTCTCCATCTCATCAAACTTTTAAGCTAAGGGAGAAATCGACTCCCTCTGAATCATAGCTCCTTTTGAACATCTTAAAGAAGATTTCGATGATTGGGCAGGGAAGGGCCAAAAGAAGTCTGACATTAACTACTGCTCAACTTCAATCATATCAGCATACAGAGAGGACAAGGGTACAAGAGCCATCTCCTTTTCTTGGTCATGCTTAACTATTGTCATGGAGATAAGAATAATGGTGCTAGCTCAGACAGAAGCTGTTGTAGGCTGTAGCAAATACCCCTTTATTGATGCAATTTTTCCTTTGAATTCCTCCAAAGACTTGGATACAGATTCAACCACCAGATGGTGAGGTTCTTCCTTGCTATCATGGATTGAATTATTTCAATCAAGATGCACATCCCCATCTTGACTAGAAATCCTCCCAAGTGCCTTTGCCACCACATCCGCCTTTGTACTTTATGATCAAAGGCCAACAATGGGATGCCAAGATATTGTAATTGTTCTTTTAAGAATGAAGCTTCCAAACGTACTTCGTCCAAAAGGTGCTGCAATAGCTTGTGCACACAGGAACAATGTAACAAAGTTATAGATGACTGATAGACCACATTGTATCATGGAGATTGATGTACAGAATTCAGTCATTTAGAGATGTCAAGCAATCTTACTCTTGATACTAAGAGAGTACTTCAGAGTGTCACTGAGCAGTCAAGCTGGTCTACTTCCAATTATATCTTTCAGGTCAAAGATACTATTATTATCAGGAAATGCCTTGCATTTTACAATTATGATTACATTCTGAATAACTTGAAGTGACAAACTGAAGATTCGCTTTGATACTTGAATTATATTGTCATCATAACTAGGCATTTTCATGATGATACCAACAAACCCTCCTTAAGATGATTGATAGGGCAACGCTACAGTCTTGTCCTTTCAGGCATTAATGCACACATCTCTGCTTAACTATAGAAGCATGACATAAGTGCCAAAACCATAATTTAAGGTATGTTGTCCACCGTCATGTACTGATCTCTGACCTTGATTGCAAGAGATTCATGCTCAGGATTGTGACATAGGAGAGTTCAAGTAAGAGCGAAATAAAATGGTGACTGTAGCTATAAGAATTATAGAAATGCGACAAAAGTTGAGAAACCAGACTGTCACAAGACTTTGGGCTTATTGTGACACTGCCTTCACGTGCCACCTTAGTGTAGTCACAACAATCTCAGGACCGAATGTTTTATTCTAAAACCACAAACTTTAATTTCAAATACATACCTGGTGATGCATGCTTCAGAAATTCAGATGGCAGTTATGGATCAAGATTTGTAGATCAAATATGGAATAGATGAACTCAGCGATTCAGCAAAGAAGCATTTTATTATTAATAAATAGATAGATGATATAATTTGTTGGAGGCCCCTAGCTTTATATTGCTTTAGGTGCCTCTTGGTGAATGGGATCATGCCCTTTGCCTAATAAACTATTAATTACAATTAACTAATTTTTTTATATAACATTGCCTTCCTCCCAAAAAAATGTTTTGTCCTCAAAGCATATGTAACGATGGATGTTGTTGACGAAATGCTTTAGTCTCCCAAAAAGCAGCTTCTTCTGATAAGTCTTTTCACTTGATCAAGTATTCCTTGATTACACGTGATCAGAGCTTCTTTTCCCTAGAAGATATGATACCTTCTGTCTCTAAAATGACCCCTGCTTCATCGTCTAAGGATGGAGAAGTTGTTTGTGCCGATTGATGGTCACCAAGTGCCCTTTTAAGGCAAGATACATGGAAGACGTTGTGAACACGACTTTTATCCGGCTTTAACTATATGCAACTTGGCTGATCTTTTTGTTGCTCTAGTATGGTCCACAAAACTTTGGTGCCAATTTATTTTTTCCTTTTTGTTTCAAGGACCACTGTTTGTATGGCTGGAGCTTGACAAATACCCATTCTCCAACTTCAAATTCTTTGTCGGTTCTGTTTCGGTCAGCATGTTGCTTCATATGGTTTCTTGCATTATTTAAATTCTTTTAGGGTTTGGACGATTTTTTGGGTTTCTTCTAGTTGGTTTTTAACAACTGGTAGATTTGTCTGGACGGTAGCTAGATCCTTCCATTTCAGAAGTTCGTACCGATACAAAGCTTGGAATGGAGTTATTTTTGCTAACGTATGGTAAGTAGAATTATACCACCATTCAGCGATATGCAACCACTGCACCCACTTGTTTTGCTTTTCTATAGTGTAATAAAGTAGGTAGGCTTCCAAACATTTATTGACAACCTTCATTTGTCCATCTATTTGAGGGTGGTAAGCGGAACTCATATTTAGGTAGGTTCCTACATGGTTGAACAATTCCTTCAAGAAATTACCCTTAAATTTGGCATCTCTATCACTCAAAATGACTTTCGGAAACCAATGTAATTTATAAATATTTTTACAAAATATCTCAACGATTTGTTTAGCTGAGTCTGATTTCTTCATTACAATAAAGTGAGCATATTTGGTGAGTCTGTCGACTATTACGAAAATATTATCATTGCCATCGGATACAGGTAACCCTTCAATAAATTCCATTGATATTTCTTCCCATTTCTAATTCGAAATGTTCAAGGGGTGAAGTAATCCAAGTGTCATAATATTTTCACTTTTATTTCTTTGACATTTGTCACATTCTGCTACATATTTCTGAATATCGCGACTCATCCCCTTCCAAAAGAATGATCGTCGTGCATTGTAGTAAGTTTTAAAGAATCCTACATGTCCGGCTGACAGTGAATCATGTGACTCCTTGAGTATCTTGAATTTAAACTTAGAGTTTGAATTCAGATAGATTCTTCCTTTGTACCATAGAATATTGTTCTTCCATTCAAATTTTGAGTTGTCTGGCAAGTTATTGATTATTGCAGTTATTTCTGTGTTCTTGGCATACTCACTTCGAATCTCATTAAGTCATTCAGGAACAACAACCAAGACTGCAAGTAATGTTGGTTCTCCGTCCTTCCTAGACAGGGTATCTACTACTACATTGTCTTTTCCCTTTTTATGTAATATCTCCATGTCAAAGGCGGCAATTTTTTCAATCCATTTTTGTTGTTCTTTGGAAAGTGTTTTTTGTTGGAGGAGGTGCTGGAGACTGTTATGGTCTATTCGAATGCAGAACTTCCTTCCCAAAAGATATTGTCTCCACTTGGCCAGTGTGTGCATAATAGCGGGCAGTTCCTTGTATGTGGATTTAAGACGTTCTTGTTTATTGAGCTTCCTGCTTTTAAAAGCTACTGGATGCCCCTCTTGCATTAACACTGCACCTATACCGAACTCGGAAGCATCACACTCAATGGTAAATGGTTTAGAGAAATCTAGAGTTGCCAATACCGAGGCATTAGACATAACTTCCTTCAATTCTTCAAAACACCTTCCTGCGTCCTCATTCCATTGAAATGAATTCTTCTTTAAAAGGTTTGTTAAAGGTGCAGTTATATGTGCATAGTATTTAATAAATCTTCGGTAATCTCCAGTCAATCATGAGAAACCTCTTAGCTTGGATATATTAACTAGTTTGGTCCATTCTTTATAGCCTTGATTTTATTAGGGTCCACTCTTACTCCTTCATGGGATATTATGTGTCCGAGATATTCTACTTCTTCCTTCCCAAAGGTGCAATTGGATTTCTTGGCATAGAACTGAAGCTCTTCCAGTAGTGTAAGAACTTTATCTAGATGTTGTAGGTGCTCCTTCCAAGTTTTGTTAAAATTTGGGTACCAGAGGACAAGTGGTTCCCTAAGGCTTTGATCTTTGACCTAGGGAAAAGTGTCCAAATTTATTTGTACTTTTCTTCTTAAGTGACTTTATAAGTGGTAAAGTTACATTCTAATTTAAAAGTGACTTTATAACTGGTAAAGTTACATTCCAATTTAAAAGTGACTTTATAAGTGGTAAAGTCACAATCTAATTTAAAAGTGACTTTATAAGTGGTAAATTTACATTCTAATTTAAAGGTGACTTTATTAAACTCAATGAAGAATTAAAAAGTGAAAAAGTGACTATGGAAATAAAAGGTTAAGTGGGTCTTTATTTAAGTGGGTGAGTTAAAAAATAGAAAGTGAAAATTAAATGCACAATTATTCTCATACCTAGATCTAAATGAATCTCAGCCATTAGATCTTAGGGTAACCCAAAAGGTCATTTAAAGAATAAAAGGATTAGAGAAGAGGAAAAGATCATTCATTCTTTCATGAGCATTTGAGAGAAAGAGAAGAGAGAGCAAGGAGAAAATTTCTGAACAGTTAGGAAGTGAAGGAGACCAACAAGAAGACATTTCAACAAATCTGGGCAATAGCATTTATTGGCACGCATCCCAAGGAAAATCGTACAGCAGGAGAAAGGCACAAATATCAAGCAAGAGGGACAGCAGCAAGGGCATGAATGTCAAGGCAAATTTGGGCACGAATTTCAAGGAAACTATATTGTTGAAATCTGTACGGTCCATACAGTCTGTACAGCAAGTTTTGGGCATGTTTTCGAGGCTGGTCATAAAACATTTAATGTTGTTTTATTGATGGAAAATTTATGTTTTGGTTGTTTGTTGATTGGCACGATTTTCGAGGCAAAGTTCAAGCACGAAATCGAGATAAGTTGTAATTTGTGGTTGCTGAAATTTTTACTGTGTATTTCAATTTCTTTGTAAAAACATTTTCAGAAATAAAGAAGAGCTCTCAAACCGGTTTTCTCCAAGAGTTTTAGAGGGTTTTTCCAGGGTCACATTGACCAAAAATCACTGTTATTTTTTGTGTGTGGCTGTCATAATTTTGCTGTGTTTTATTTCTGCAATTTCAGCAGTTGTGAAATCTCTAAATTTGTGTTTTCAGAAAATTATTATCATTTCCAGATTTTAGAAATTTTATCATGCTTGGATTTAAAACTAAATGCATGGAGTGATAAGGAAAACTGATAACCGGAGTGGGGGTTGAAATTTCTTCATGGTATCGGAGCTTAGTTGGCTGAAAAATGCAGTTTGGGACAGCGAAGTGAAAATTACAGCAAGCTAATTTTTACACAGAAAACAGAAACCTTTACCACATATTTGAAAATTTCAATTTGGTAGGACAGTGAAACATGTCTTTGGGTTTGAGAGTTGAAGACAGGTTGGATGGGCAGAACAACTACAGTGGATGGAAGGAGAGAATCCAAAGCATCTTTGAGGAAGCAGAAGTCTGGGGCATTACGGTAAATACCACACAGAACCCAATAGTAGTAACTGCTGACCCTATATAGTTGGCAAATTTAAAAAAAAAAATGCTAAGGCAAAAAGATTGATTATAGAAAGAATCAAAGACCATGTCATTCCTCATGTGAGAGGAAAGACTTTTGCACATGAGATGTGAACAGCCTTGACTAGTCTTTACCAGAGCTCAAATGAAAACAGAAAAATGGCCCTAAAGGAGAAACTGAAGGCAATTAAAATGGCTAAGGCTGACAGTGCTACAATATGCCTCACAAAGATCACTTCAGTGAGAGATGAGTTGGCAGTCGTAGGTGAGATCATTGCACCCACTAAGTTGGTGAGAATTGCTTTGAATGGTCTTCCCAAGACTTGGGAGAATTTTGTGGATGGCATTGTTGCGCGGGAAAACCTTCCCAATTGGGAGAGGTTGTGGGATGATTGCATTCAAAATGAGATCAAAAAGCACCATCTTGGGGCAGCCAAAAAGGTGGAGGAGGATGACAATGTGGCATTGCTAACAAGAGGCAAGAAGGGCAAAGCAAAGAAGCAAGCTCCCAACAATGGAGGCAAAGGCAAAGGTAAAGGCAAGCAACAAAACAAGGAGAATGACTATTCCAAAGTCAAATGTTGGAATTGTCAAAAGTTGGGACACTATGCTATTGTGTGTCTGGAGAAGAAGAACAAGAAAGGGAAAGACAAACCCATGGCAGCTTCTGTAGAAATAGAGAGATTCTCAGAGAGATTTGATTGGGAGTTTGGGTTCATAGCTTGTGAGGCCACTAGTGCAGGATCACCTGCCATACAGTTTCATAGGGAGTGTGCATTCTCCGCTACTAGCAGAGCATCTTCTAGCATTTGGTATGTTGACAGTGGCGCTTCCCGCCACATGACAGGAGTCAGAGAGTACTTCTCAGAGCTTTCAGAGGGTGATACTGATATGGAGGTAGTACTTAAATGACAGCATTGTTAGAGCAATCGATGTGGGGACATTGACATTTGATAGGGGACCCAAACCTCCCTTGAAAGTGTCAGATGTTCTATATGTGTCTGGAATGAAGAAGAACCTGATATCTGTCTCAGCACTTGAGGATAGAGTGTATGATGTTTTGTTCAGGAGAGGGCAGGTGCTTATATATCCTAGGGGAACTCCAGCTTCCTCAGCTAGAGAGATTGGTGTGTGCCATGCCAAGGTGTACAAGTTCTCATTCCAGCCCCTGATGGCATTAAGTAGCAGCACCCAAGACAGGATCGACAGCAGATCTAGCAGTTCAGAGTTATGTGAGATTTGGCACCGCATGATGGGGCACATTTATCATGGGGCCTTGAGTACATTGCGGGAGATCACCACTAGTGTGTCAGATTTCAGTTTTGATCACCTTGATGTATGCATAGGATGTGCTATCGGGAAGTTTACCAGATCCCCTTTTCCCAGCAGTGACCGCAGAGCAACCAGGATCCTTGATACATACCGATGTGAGTGGTCGAATGTCTTATGTATCATTGAGTGGCTATGAGTACTATGTTTTATTCATTGATGACCACTCCAGGAAGACCTATATTTATTTCTTGAAGACCAAGAGTGAGGTCTTCAAGCGGTTTCAAGAGTTCAAAGCTCTTGTGGAGGCTCAGACAGGTAGGAAGATCAACGTCCTTAGGTCGGACAATGGAGGGGAGTATACCCTTGGTGAGTTTGTAGATTTTTGTGCTGAGGCAGGCATTAGGAGGGAGTTCACAGTTCCTTACAACCCCCAACAGAATGGGATTGCAGAGAGGAAGAACAGATCCATTGCAGGGGCTGCCAAAGCCATGCTTCATGATTAAGGGTTACCTTTATTTCTATGGGCAGAGGCCTGCAACAATGTTGTTTACTTGCAGAACAAGAGTCCACATCGTGCCTTGGGGAATGTGACTCCGGAGGAGGCTTTTTGTGGGAAGAAGCCTGATGTTGGGTTCGTATCTTTGGGTGCCTTACATATTCCTATGTCCCCAAGGAGAACAGGTCCAAGCTAGAGCCCACTTCTCCAAGCTAGAGCCCATCTTTGTGGGTTATAGCGAGACCTCGAAAGCTTATCCGATTTATATTCATGCGCAGAGGAACGTGGTTGTCAGGCGAGATGTGAAGTTCGAGGAGAAAGCTTTCAAGAGGTCACAGGAGTTAGAGTATCCAAAGTTACCAGACCCTCAGGAGCAGTTGAGTCAATCACAAGGATCTAGTGGTTAGGGATCAAGAGGTACATCAATTACAGTGTCAGGTCCATCAGTGAGCAGTGACTCTCAGAGTCTGGTGGGTGGTTCTTCGGGCAGCATGCAGGCCAGTCAGCAGAGTAGTTCACAGGGTAATCCACTAATGGACAGTTCGCACGGTACTTCAGCATCTACAGGCACAAGTTCAAGCATGAGGTCAATTGATATGCCTTCAGGAGTTCAGGCTTCTGATGATGATGAGGATTCTTTCACTCCGGTGGGAGAAGTATGCTCAGGGAAGAGGAAGCCCAAGTGGCTTCAAGATACCTTACGCGAGGCCACATCAGTTGCTGGGCCAAAGAGATAGGTTAGAGAGAGTAAACCACCTGAGCGGTTTTGTAGTTACATGGCATTAGTAACAAGCATTGTTGACTCCGAGCCTACTAGTTAAGAGGAGGCATCCAACCAGCAGGTCTAGAGAGAGGCCATGATGGAGGAGTATTCTTCTATTATGAAGAATGATGCTTGGGAGGTAGTGTCGAAGCCTAAAGGTAAATCAGTTGTTACTTCCAAATGGCTCTACAAGATAAAGCATGCTACAGATGGCAGCATCGAGAAGTTCAAGGCTCGATTTGTGGCGAGAGGGTTCTCACAGGTAGAGGGAGTTCACTATGAGGAGACCTTTGCTCCCATAGCTCGGTATACATCTATTCGCTCCATTATATCAATTGTAGCAGAGATGGGTTGGAAGATCCACCAAATGGATGTGAAGACTGCATTTCTCAATGGCTTCATTCAAGAGGAGGTTTATATTGAGCAGCCGTAGGGCTTTGAGGTGCATGGGAAGGAGTCCCATGTATGCAAATTGAAAAAGGCGCTCTATGGCCTGAAGCAAGCTCCTAGAGCTTGGTACTCTAGGATTGATACATATTTGCAGCAGTTGGGTTTCACAAAGAGTGAGGCTGATCTGAACCTATACTTCATTGTGGTGGGTGAGGAGCCTCTCATTCTGGTGTTGTATGTTAATGAATTGATCATCACTGGTGCAGAGAGACTCATTAGGGGCTGTAAGAGAGATCTTGCTTTAGAGTTTGAGATGAAGGATATCAGCTTGATGCATTATTTTCTGGGATTGGAGGTGTGGCAGGAGGAGGGACATTTCTTCCTGGAACAAGGGAAGTACATTGTGGATATTCTTAGCAGATTTCACATGGAGGACTGCAAACCCATGTCTACACCTATGATCTCTAACTGGAAGAAGCTTCAGGCTTCTAATTCCAAGTTGGTGGATCCTACTCTATACAGACAGTTGATTGGTTGTTTGATGTATTTGGTCAACACTCGAACAGATATATGTTTTGCAGTTAACACTATGAGTGAGTTCATGTGTGAGCCTAGGAGAGTGCATTGGATGGTTGCAAAACACATTCTTCGTTACTTGCAGGGGATTGTGAATTTTGGTCTGGATTATAGACAGGGTGATGGAGTGAGACTGGCAGGGAACACGGATTCATTTTTGGGCAGGTTTGCTTCAGATAGGAAGAGTACTTCCGGTTGTTGTTTTGGGTTGGGTTCGGCAGTTCTGTCGTGGATCAGCCAGGAAAAACAGTCAATTGCATTGAGTTCAGCTGAGGCAGAGTATATGGCTGCTAGTTTGGCTAGTTGTGAGGCCATATGGCTTTGCAAGATGTTGTTTGGTCTATTTCATTAGGCATTGAGACCTTCAGTAATTTACTATGAATCATCAGAGTTGCATAAAACTCATGGAGAATCCAATTTTTCATGACAGGTCAAAGCATATTGAGATCAAGTATCACTTCGTTAGAGACTATGTCCAAAAGGGACCTATCAAGCTTGAGTACATTTCCACAAATGAGCAGGTAGCAGACATTTTCACCAAAGCCTTACCATGGGGCAAGCATGTCTACTTCAGAGACAAGATGAGAGTGGTGAGGAACACTTTCCTCGGTAAGAGGGAGTGTTAAAATTTGAGTACCAGAGGACAAGTGGTTCTCTAAGGCTTTGAGCTTTGGCCTAGGGAAAAGTGTTCAAATTTATTTGTACTTTTCTCCTAAGGTGACTTTATAAATGGTAAAGTCAATTTAATTTAAAAGTGACTTTATAAGTGGTAAAGTTACTTTCTAATTTAAAAGTGACTTTATAAGTGGAAACTTTACCTTTTAATTTAAAAGTGACTTTATAAGTGGTAAAGTTACATTCTAATTTAAAGGTGACTTTATTAAACTCAAATAAAGAATTAGAAAGTGAAAAAGTGACTATGGAAATAAAAGGCTAAGTGGGTCTCTGTTTAAGTGGGTGAGTTAAAAAAATAGAAAGTGAAAATTAAATGCACATTTATTCTCATCCCCAAATCTAAATGAATCTCAGCCATTAGATCTTAGGGTCACCCAAAAGGTCATTTAGAGAATAAAAGGAGAAGAGAAGAGGAAAAGATCATTCATTCTTTCATGAGCATTTGAGAGAAAGAGAAGAGAGAGCAAAAAGAAAATTTATGAGCAGTGAGGAAGTAAAGGGGAGCAGCAAGAAGACATTTCAACAAATCTCGACAACAACATTTGTTGGCACACATCCCAAGGAATAACTGTACAGCAGGAGAAAGGCACAGATATTGAGGAAGAGGGACAGCACAGAAATCAAGGAAGAGGGACAGAAGCAAGGGCACAAATTTCGAGGCAACTGTACTGCTAAAGTCCATACAATCCGTACAAGAAGTTTTGGGCACATTTTTGAGGCTGGCTGTACAACATTTAACATTGTTTTATTGCTAGAAAATTTCTCTTTTGGTTGTTTGTTGATTGGCACGTTTTTCGAGGCAGGGTTCAAACATGAAAATCTTGATAAGTTGTAATTTGTGGTTGCTGGAATTTTTACTATGTATTTCAGTTTCTCTGTAAAATTATTTTCAGAAATAAAGGAGCTCTAAAACTGGTTTTCCCCAAGAGTTGTAGGGGGTTTTTCCAGGGGTACATTGACCAAAAATCACAGTGTTTTTTCTATGTGTGGCTGTGATAATTTTGCTGTGTTTTATTTCTACAATTTCAGCAGTTGTAAAATCTATAAAATTGTGTTTTCAGAAAATTATTATCATTTCCAGATTTTAGAATTCTTATCATGCTTGGATTTAAAACTAAATGCATGGAGTGATAAGGAAAACTAATAACGGGAGTGGGGGTTGAAATTTCTTCAAGTTTTATTGTAAATTAAAATATCATCAAAGAATACTAATACAAACTTCCTAAGATATGGACGGAATAACTCGTTCATAGTGGCTTGGAATGTTGTTGGTGCATTGGTTAACCCAAATGGCATTACTTTAAATTTTAGTGCCCTTCGTGTGTTCAGAACGCAGTTTTGGGTATGTCTTCCAACCTAATTTTGATTTGGTAATAGCCTGACCTTGAGTCCAATTTTGAGAGGCATTTTGTACCATGTAGCTCATCCAACATTTCATCGAAAAAGGGAATGGGGAATTTGTTTTAATCGTTATTTTGTTTAATCCTCTATAATCAATGCATAGGCTGAATGATCCATCTTTCTTCCTTACCAATACAACTGGAGCAGCATACGGACTCACTCTTTATCAGATGATCCCACATTTTAAGAGGTCTTGGATTAATCTCTCAATTTCAATATTTTGGTGATGTGGATATCAATACGATTTGATGTTGACAGGGTCTGATCCTACTTTAACTTCTATTGTATGCTCGATTTCCCTGTTAGGAGGCATTTTCATGGGCAGGTCTTGGAATAGTTTTTCGTGCTTCTGAATACCTCTTGTACTTCTGGTGACTCTTTGCTGATCACTTTTGCGGATAATATTTTTAATTATCATCGTTTGGGATGACGACACGATTTGATTTTCTGGTGATTGGAATCCGTATAACTTATACCTCTGCCCTTCCCATTTAAAGCTTATAAATTGCTTTTGATGGTTGGCAGCGTAAGTTCCTAGGGCCTGTAGCCATTGGATACCTAAGACCACATCTACTCCTCCTAATGGTACAGTGTACAACGGAGATTCTAAATTAAAGTCTTGAATCTGCAATTTGACCTTATGGCATTTCCCTACCTTTTCAATCTTCTTACTGTCAGCTACCATCACCTTCATGTAGGGCATGAGAAATGTGAAAATGTTGAGTCTCTTTGCCATGGTTGAGTCTAAAAAAATTGTGGGTGCCACCGGTGTCGATGAGAACCATTACGTTGTTCTTCTTAACATGTCCTTTTAATTTTTAAGTCTAGGGTTGTCATATACCTGTCATAGCCGATAATGACACTTGCGGAATACTTTCGTCATCTAGTTCTTGAGAGAATTTTGGGGCATCTTCTATTCCTTCTATGCCTGATTCATCATTGTTTGAATCATTAGTTGCTTCACAGTTATATAGGTTCTTTGTCTCTTTTCCTCTGGCACACTTATGTTTAGGGTCCCACTTTTTGCCACAGCGTATGCACTTGTTCTCTTTCATCCTTTGCATTTCCACGTTAGATTATTCTCCTTCACGCAGATGTTGTGGAACATATTTTGTATTATCCATATTCGCAGACTGGGGAAATCTTTGTCTCGACTATACTTTTTTCGGCTTTGATCACAGTGTCTTTTCAAATTTCTTTTCAGCAGCTTTTGCTTTTTGTCTTGCTACTTCTATTGACATAATGTCATGAAGCTCAAGTTCTACTCGTAGATGGGTTTTAAATCTGAAGATGTACGATTGGATTAGACAAGATTATGATAACCAAGGTACTCATGTTGCTCAGGTCTCCCATTCTCGAGTGTATTCATCCACATGTCCTTTTTGTCGCAATCTGCTGAGGGTTAAAAAGAACTCTTCTTCCTTGACACCTTGGTGTTGAAGAATCTAGGGCATACTAGTGTAGTGTGATTCTTCGTTACTTGATAACAATTTGTGGAGTCTTTCACATTTCTTGTTAGCTTATGCTTCTTCTTCTTATTATTAGTGCATATGTGTGTACTTCATCAAACTGCTACCAAAACAAAATAACAAGAACACAAAGTTTGGCTCTCTGTCAAGGACAAAACCTCTCCACTCTTGAGAGGAAAACCCTCTCTAAGTTTTCTCTTATTGAAGCTTCTTATTTGAACAACCGCCAAACCCTAGACCCTTGACTATGATATCCTCCAATCATAAGTCAAATCTTTCCTCTTTCTACACTACAACTTTTGGCACATGGACATCTGTTTTCCCGAAACTTTGCTCCTCGGCACTTCGTCCTTATTTTGATGCTTGTATAAGTTAGGAAACCCTAGAACATTAGGGCTTCTTTACTTTGTTATAGAGAGTGTCTTCTTTGCTTTCCTTTGGATACCTTGTAGACCTAGATACACATCGAATGTTGTTGCCTTCTTTTGCTGTCAAATCTTCAAAGGTTTACTTGTTGCACGTGTGGAAAGAAACCCTAAAACAATCTCCTTTTTCTCGTTGTCCTTTCCTTCTTTGCTTGTCGGGGCTTCTTCTTTACTTTTGGAGGGAGGCCTTGTAGACCTTGTTAGCACCCAAAACGTTGAGATATGATGACCTCTAATTTTTTGCTGCTATGGCTGCATGCAAACCTTCGTTAACCTTACACGTGTGGCTGTAGTTGTTCTGGAAATGACCTTCTTACCTTCATTGTTTTGCCTTCTTATCTTGCTGCCCTTGTAACCCTTTACCTTGGCTTTTCTTCGTCCTTCTTAGTCCTCTTTCTTGCTTGCAGATTTCAAAGTGAAGTGATTTCAAATGAGGAGAGGACAGCCTCTAAAAATAGAGGTTTGTCCCTCCTCTTTAGGCCGACTTGATAATTCATCTTTTATTTATCATTTTCCTGCTTGGAGACTTCGTTGTGGCTAGGAGAGGATTTGACTTTGCTTGGAAGTGTTCCCATGACCTTATACATTGACATACATGATGTAACATGCCCTCAAAGGGTCCTATCATAATTACATTTGACTTTGACTTTTTAGAAGCACTTTAAAATGTGCTTGACCTGTTTTCAATGAGCAAGAAACTCATTGACAAATACTATAAAAATAATTTCTTTTTTCTTGAACAAATACAAATATCAAAATTACATTTATGAAGACCAAACCTAGTTATATTTCCTTCAACACTCCCTCTTAAGTAGGGAGGTATTCATATAACATTACAAGGTGTTTAGCAATTTTCAATCTTGAAGGATTCACACAAGAGAAACCGGATTAGCAATCTATCTGTTATAGCATCATATCCATCAGCATTGTCATAGTGCAAGGCCTTGACTAACAGCTTCATCTCTTTATGAGACCATGAGCTACAATGTTGGCGAGACCAATAATTTATAAACAGCTTCGTCATTGTCTCTCAAGGTACATACCCACCCGGGTGTTCACCGAGTATGACCTTCTGGGACTATTCTTATCTTGGGTTCCCATCCCTCAAAGAATATCGGTCCTCTTCCCTACTCTTGTCTTGGATGCCCTACACATCCTCAAAGAGTACCGCATGCCAAATGATTACCTAATCCTCTTATTCTTTCTTCCCAAGTGAAGACAAGAATGTTGTGTCTATCTTGTCTCTACATTTCCATTCATGGCCTTCATCTAGACTTACTATTGTTAGTCCTAGTCTAGTGCAAGACCCATGAAATGGAAAACAAAATTGTCACTCCTTTGTAATCAGGGGTGATTCAAAACTCCCTCTTGATTAGGGACTTGTCAGAGCTCCCTCTTAACTGGGGACTATTTCCATCAACAGCAGCTTCTTCTTTGTGGGTCCTTCAGTTGCTTGATCTCCTTCCTTTCTTGATGTCATGAAGTCTTTGTTCGAACTTTTTCTAGGTAGGGCATCATCCATAGATCACTTTCCTTCTTGGTTTGTTATGTCATTGCTTCGTGGAAAGTGACTATCAGGTTTTCTTGTCACCTTGGCTACTCCTTTGTCATATTGTCCATGCTTCGGAATATTCTTCTCATGGATGCTTCGATGTACTTGCTAGGTTACATGCTTTGACCTAGTATCCCATCATGACTTCATCCTAATATTGCTTCAACATTGCCTTTTCTTTTGTTGGATGGCTTCTTTATCACGACATCTTTGTAGAGTAGACTCAATTATCTGCACCTTTATATCTCCAAGGCCTTCATAGGTGTCAAGGGTCCTTTCTTCCTTTATCAAAGTTTTCCTGCCTTCTTTCGGGAGATATCTTTCAAGGCATTTTGCAGATGGTGATTCTTCGTGATCATGGTGTTCTTCACATGCTTGATCTCTTTCTTTATTTGCTTCTTCTCAAATAGGTCAACCATCTAATGCTTCTTGTGAGAGAATTCCTTCATTGCTTGCTTTCTAGACTTGTCAGTATTTCTTCTTGCTTCTTAGTCAGCAATCTTATGCTCCTTATGTGAGCATATTCTTTTGTTTGACCTTCATTGTATTGTGGTGCATGCCTTCGAGCATGTTCTTGGTGAAAGAGATTATTTCATGCTTGATCATGCTATAGAACTATACCCATGACTCAATAATATACAAATGGTAACATGACTAAACTTTAATGCATACATACCTCATCTTGATTCTCCTTTGATCATCCTTTCGTGTGGCCCTTCTTGCTTCATCTTAGCTGGCCTGCATATCATCCTTTTCTTGAATCCCAGGAATGGGATTCCTAATAAGACATCTGCCTTGTTTCATGAACCTTCTTTTGAAGATTCCATCATAGGATCTTAAATATCCTAGCCTTGCAAATGTTTTCTTCCTTTGATGATGTAGGTCTTCTAAGATTCTCATCATGATCATTTTTTCCTTCATCGTGTATGAGGTCCTATACTAGGTATGCTTTCTTCTATATGAATATCTTGAGCTATATCTACCATGCTCCTATATTCTAGAAGATACTTCTACTTATGCATTTTTGTTCTCATCATAAATGCTACATCTACATGAGTATCTAGAACTCTATGTACATCATGTTGCTAGATTCTAAAGGATGTTTCTAGCCATGCAAATTTAATTTATTCCTACGTGCTCTTATTCTACTCAAAACTTTGAAAGAAGTCTAGAGATCCGGAGGATCTTCCTTCTTTTGCTTCCTTCCTTCTTCTTTCATCTCTTGAGTTATGTGAGCTTCTTCCCTCTTCCTTTTGTTGTTGTCCTTCTTAAGCTTAGGACAATTCCTTTTGTAGTGTCCATATTCTTGGCATCCGAAACATTGGATCTTAGACATGTCTTTGTTGTTTGTTCTTTATGGACCAAACTTGCCAAATTTACCCTTTCTCTTGGCCATAGTAGCAAATGCTTGCTCCTTTGATCCCACATCTTCTTTTGCATTGAGTCTGGTTTCCTCTGTTCTACATAGAGACCACATTTCACTGAGAGTGGTTGCTTCCTTCTTGGCATATATGCTTGATGTGAAGTTTCCCCACTCCTCAAGTAGAGCATTAAGTACTATAGTTGTCATCTCTCTGTCAGATATGACTTCCCCAAGCTCTTGAAGTTGATCTCTCATTTCAGAGATTTTCATCAAGTAGGGAGTTATTCCTTCCTTTGTTATCTTCATCTTGTATAATTCATTCTTCAAAGATATTCTCCGGTTGTGGATACCGAGAATAGATCTACTAGCTTATCATAAATTTCTTTTGATATCTCAAACTTGGAGACATAAGGAATGAGAGAATCTTTGATTGATTCTATTAGAATCCTTTGAGCTCTTGTCTCATCCTTATTGTACTTGGCTAAGGCTTGAGTCTATTTCTTAGCAGGGATAGTGATATTCCCCTTGCCATGCTCTAGGAGTTCATTCTCCTTGAGTAGTAGATCATTCATCTTCTTCCATTCAAGAAAGTTATTGGTGCCTATCAATTTATTGCTTTCCTTGCAAAAAGACATTGAAGTATATTCAGAAAAGGACATGTACTTACTTGATAGATTTTGAGATGTAATGGATTTGCTTCCTCCTTAAACTTGATGGCTTGTCTTCCCAAGATCTTGATGTTCTGCAAGTTGCCTTCTCCAAGTGGACTTGCTTGGTGATGATGTTTGCTTGAAGACTTGTAGCTTGATGTAGGTCTTGCTTCAATCTGCTCTTCTTTGTGGGTGCCTTTATATAAGGCTCTTCTTCTAGCGTTGTAGACTTCCTTGATGAATGATGGGTTGTAGACCCTTCTTGTCCTTGAAGTGATTTGAGATTTCTAGGCTTGATGCTTCAACTTTGTAGATGTTTCCCCTTGATGAGTGTTCTTGAGTTGCCCCATCCTTGATGTGTCACCTACGCTCTGATACCATGTTGAAGAATCTAGGGCATACTAGTGTAGTGTGATTCTTCGTTACTTGATAATAGTTTGTGGAGTCTTTTTACTTTTCTTGTTAGCTTATGCTTTTTCTTCTTCTTATTAGTGCATATGTGTGTACTTCATCAAACTGCTACCAAAACAAAATAACAAGAACACAAAGTTTGGCTCTCTACCAAGGACAAAACCTCTCCACTCTTGAGAGGAAAATCCTTTGTACGTTTTCTCTTATTGAAGCTTCTTATTTGAACAACTGCCAAACCCTAGACCCTTGACTAGGATATCCTCCAAGCATAAGTCAAATCCTTACTCTTTTTGCACTACAACTTCCAACACATGGACCTTTGTTTTCCCGGCACTTTGCTCCTCAACACTTCGTCCTTTTTCTGATGCTTATCTAAGTTAGGAAACCCTAGAACATTAGGGCTTCTTTACTTCGTTATAGAGAGAGTCTTCTTCGCTTCCCTTTGGATACCTTGTAGACCTAGATACACATCGAATGTTGTTGCCTTCTTCTGTTGTCAAATATGCAAAGGTTTACTTGTTGCACGTGTGGACAGAAACCCTAAAACAGTCTCCTTTTCCTCAATGTCCTTTCGTTCTTCGCTTGTGAGGGCTTCTCCTTTGCTTATGGAGGGAGGCCTTGTAGACCTTGTTAGCACCCAAAATGTTGAGATATGATGACCTTTACTTTTCTGTTGTTATGGCCACATGCAGACCTTCCTTAACCTCACACGTGTTGGAAATGACCTTCTTACCTTCGTTGTTCTGCTTTCTTATCTCGCTGCCCTTGTACCCCTTTACCTTGGCTTTTCCTCGTCCTTCTTAGTCCTCTTTCTTGCTTGCAGATTTCGGAGTGAAATGATTTCAAATGAGGAGTGGACAGCCTCTATAAATAGAGGTTTGTCCCTTCTCTTTAGGCCGACTTGATAATTTGTCTTTTATTTATCATTTTGCTGCTTGGAGACTACGTTGTGGCTAGGAGAGGATTTGACTCTGCTTAGAGGTGTTCCCATGACCTTGTACATTGACATACATGATGTAACATGCCCTTAAAAGGTCTTATCATAATTACATTTTGACTTTTACCCTCCACATGGCTATTACTTGCAATAAGGATTGCGGCCTCCTTTTAATGACAGCGGCTCAGAAAGGGAGGCCCTAACTGAGGCCTTTCATCCATCAAACAATATGCCAACTGCTACAGGTTCAGCTCCTACCTGCGGCCTTAGGATAGAGGCAAAAGCCGACACAAATATGCATAGAAGATAAGTGTAACATGCCTCTAGACTGCCCAGCTGGTGCAGCTTCATCTCCACAGTAAACACAGATGATATGCTCTCAAAATAATGCCCTATCTCAAGCTCAGACCCATGGCAATACACGAGTCCTTCTGGGGCCTTCAGTGTTGTGAAAGAGAAGCCAGAACTCATCTCAAAACAGCCCAGAACTATACCCATAACCTCGGCCTGTGCATCTTGATTGTTTCAGCCCCAAACAGTCTTCAAGAGGTGCTCCAACAGCCCTCTTCTTCCTTCATTGAGTTTGCCTCTAATCTGCAACCAAAACAGAGATTAACCCCTCCAAGTGCGAGCTCCAAAATGCTCAAGAAAATATGTGTAATGAGGTTGGAATCCTCCTCTATTTATATAAATCGTGGTGGGTGAAGAGACATGTCACTTGGGCGTCATGAGCCTACGTAAGTTTGTTGGCCGACCTTGACAATTTGTCCATAATCAAAGTAAATTCATAATTCCATTTGTACATGTCAGAATGGGATGATCTTTAGATCAATCCTACACCTCTCGGAGAGAGGCATCTAAGAAAAATATGAGCTGCCTCATATGAGCTGTCCAATGTGAAGTTTGACCCTAGTTGTCAAATTTAACAATAAATAACTATCTTTTTATCCTTCTTCTACTTTCGACATTTCTCTGATAAGTGATTTGTCTTCCCACAGTGAGGAGAAGGATGGAGATCAAAACACTAACTCTCCATATGACAATCTCTTTAAAAATTCTAACACTTTTTATCAATATTCTTAACTTCTTCAAAAAATGTTGCACTCACAAACTGAATTGATTTTGAGAAATCTAGAATATAAAAACTGTTTTCTTTGGTGTATCCCAATCCATGCCATTTTTCTTCCCAAGGACTGCCAACTATCATGGAAAGACCATTTTCTTGACCTTTGTCTTCAAATTCACTATTGGTGTTGTTTTTGTTGTCATTCTATCCTAGTACCTCATCTACAACCATTAGGTCTTTTGCATCACAAGAAGCATCGATCATCAACATTATTTCATAAGTTTTACATATTTCATCACACTATTGAATAACATATTTTGAACAACGTGTTGCATCACTCTACTCTATTAGCTCCATTATGCCACAACTTGCATCAATTGTCTGGATGAATTCATTTGTCTCAAGATGCATTAGCCTTTTGTATTAGATGTTTTGTATCACAAATTGCATCGACCTGCAATATAGATGGTGCATCAATCATATAATCAATCTAATCTTATTCTCCTCTTAATTTAGTCTGAAGAGCATCAAGCAATTGATCCTTCATATTTATTTCCCTTTGAAGATCTTTTGCAGATGCTAGTGTGTCAGCGATTTGATCAATTATAGTTTGATTTTGCTGTAATTTCCACTCAACTACTTTAATTTTATTGTGTAGTTTATGGTTGCACTCTTGCAAATCTTTAATTTCCGGAGATGCATTTTGTAGACGCTTTCCTCCTTTACTCACTTTTTACTTGACACGGTGGCATGTGCTCATTGGCTTGATTGTATGCTTATGTGTCATGCTCGCTTGATTTGTGTCACCTTAGGACATCAGGTATCACCAACTCTGCAACCTAAAGTTATTTTACGAGGATTGACTTTGATGACTAGGATGACCTCCTTAGAGCCCCTTATTCAATTTCAGGGTGGTTTAGGACAAGAAGCAAAAGAGAAAAGATGATTTTATTACAACATGTATGATAAGAGGACTGCAAAGATATTTAATTTCAAGATTTGCAGCAACTTTCAGTGCTTTACAAAACTTCAAAATACTTCCAACAGCCTTCAATTATAAAACTATCATATTCTTTTGTTCTTCTTCTTCTTCTTTCTTTTTCTTTTTCTTTTTTCTTTAATAAAAAACTTTTCAGATGAAAACCTCTATTTTAAAAAAAACTTTCACAAACCCTTATAACTCCAAATATTTAAATAATAAAAATTTACTTTTACACTTATGCCTCCCACTTTAAATGACATACCAACTCCCTAAACACCTTTATATATATAACAATCATAATAATGATTAATTAGTGATTACTATAGAAAAGGCATGTCTCTAAGGACATGACCATTCATGAAGGGGCACCTGCTTAGGTGAAGCATAAAAACTGATAGCTTGTAGACTTGAATGTAAAAATACAAGGTATTTAACAATAATAAT
>APFE030467874.1:0-26772 GCA_000404065.3 Pinus taeda | reverse complement strand
GTTTCTCAACAATAAATAGGCCTTCGAGCCTCATTGTAACACAGTTCAGAGGCATGTAGCCACACATCTCTTCTCAGAGATAAGCTACCATCGCCCTAGCTGGTTTATTTCTATTTCCGTTTGTAAGCATATTTCAGTATTTTCCATTAATGAAATGAAGTATTATTTCCGCTGCATCTTTGTGTATATGGTTATCTCTGTATTTTATTGCGTTCCTGTTTAAATCTGGATCATGCCCCTAGTGGAATACAACTGGAAGAATGGAGCGGGACACCTAATAATGAAATGCATAAAGAGTTTTGATCTCTGACGGAGGACTGACCAGACCGACTCTAACAGTAGGTAATAGACGTAGGAGTCCTTACGTACGCCGCCATACGTGGAATTCCTTATCTTAAGGTTGGGAAGACCCACAAGTTAAGAACCCATTGGAGAATATACCGCCCAAGCTCAGGAAGGGAAGCACCATGGAACACCTTAGTTAGCCATTGGCATAGTGAAGCCTTGATGTGGATCTGGAGGTCTACCAAACCTCTAAGATACAACCATGGTCAAGAAGACTAGCTCAAGGAAGATTATGTAGTCGTCGAGATTATATTTGGGGTGATCATAGAGATACCCTTCAAAAACTTCGGATAAGGTTGGGTCGAGATCCCTTAGCTGAGCCATGGTCGGGATTGAGAGAAAGGAATCATTGTGGCACAGAAGAGTAGATTCCTAAACTTATAGGAAATGATCGAATATCCTTATCCATTTTCAAATCAAAACCATAATTGGGAAATCTTCCTATTGGCACAACCAAATCTCCCCTTACGTGATTGGTCGGGAGCGTGATGACATGGCTGGAAAGCCCGGGGAACCCGGAAGCCCGAATCTCGTAAGTTGTTTTAATTGAGCACTAGAAAGTCTATCAAGTGTTGGAGTAGGAATCGCTTAGTGACAGAATCCCATGACATAGAATTGAGCAGAGGTCAGGAACACATAATCCCTAAATCCTATAAGTATTTTAATTACATTTCTATAGAGAATTGGGGACCAGGGATCGTTAAGAGACAATGATGAAAAAAATTATGTTCCCCTGATTTGTCAATCGACAGAGTCGTGGGATCACAATGAACAGTCATCTTGGAAGGAGATGTATGGAGGTGGCTTATCCTAAAGGACTGGAAATCGTTAAGATCCTAGATCCCATAAGTTAGTTAAATTGAGTGTCAAGTTTCCTAGAATGTTAGTTGACAACGTGCAAGTTGATAGAGAATTTCTCTGTTACCTAGGACCGTTAGCCCGAAAGTATTTTAATAAAAGCATCGGGGTTGTGGGGCTCACAAGGGAGTGATCACATGGTGAGGTTTCCTTGTAATGGATATGTGGCCATCCCAGAAGACTGAAAGCCCATAACTATTCTAATTGAATTTCAAAAATATCTGATTATTCGAGATAGCAGGGACGAGTGGTGAGACGACCCGGGGTCGTGGGATTGAACAAAGATAAAAATGGCTAGAACAATTTGCGACTATATCCCTTTTGATCATGTCAATGTAATCTATAGGATTCAACCAAGATTTCATCTTGTTGGTTTGGAGGAAGCATCGAGTTAAAGGCATTTGAATACATTTTGTTTACCCCATTCCTCCAAAGTACAAGGAGGGGTTGGGTATGTTACAGAGTGGTATCAGAGCATACAGATTCAATACTTAGATTAGATGGGTTTCGTCACGGGAAAGTGATGATTAAAATAATAATAATAATAACTATAAAATAAATAAATAAATAAATTTTACTCAGTGATTGTTTTGGTGTTGAAAGACAACCTGAACTATTGCGTGTTTCTTGCTAATAATATTGTTCTAACATGAGTTGTTTGGTGGATAACAGCTCGGTGAGATTAGGATTATGGTTGTGAATGCGTTGATATTATTAAGTACACACTCAATGAAAAATTGAATGAATGTTGCATATGGTTTGTGAATGAGATTGCACATTAACAGGGTTGTTGTTTGACAATAGGGATTTCCATGACAAATCCACGAATGCAAGTTCATGATCCTGATTTTGTGTTTATTTATTATTGAAATTCCCAACAATTTGTGTGATTTAAAACACATCTTAAGCAGCATAAAACAAATAATTTATAGTAATGAGGACTGAAATGGCTTAATATAGTGCTGACAAGTCACAACATGGAAGTGATGGGACCAAAGCTAATGAAGAAGAGAGATCGGTTGGAAAAGGGGGAGGGAATCAGTCCCTAGAATGGATGACACTTTGAGAAGCCTAAGGGATGAGGTGAGAATATTTAAGGCCTATAATGTGAGGTTGGGCCCATGAAAGGCAAGCTGAGATCAATGTAATCATCTTGCAAAGTCTCTGAGATTGGCAAAGGCAAAGGTAATATGAAAGGAGGGCTAGTCATAAAGATAGGAAAAACCTTCATGAATAAGAAGAGAACACCAATGAAGCATATGGTGGTAGGTATAGAAAGAGGCACAAGAAGGGGAGTGAGGAAATTATGCTAGGGCGTGATACTTTGAGCACTCAAAGAGGAGGAACTAGCAGACAAGTGCATTCTTCAAGAAAATCATGTAGTTATGTTTCCTAGAGACATCACCATTCTTGCCATCACCATCATTCAAAAAGAAAAGAAAAGGATCATATACCTGAATAATTTAAGAAGGAAAAGCCACCTACATTTGATGGGGATATGAAGAAAGCAAAGGACACACATGACTGCTAGGAATGAAGAATTTTTTCAGAATACATGACTATTCTAAGAATATGGAGACTAGGGTTTCCTCTTACAACTTTAAAGGAAAAGTTGACATAAGGTGGGGGGACTTGAAGAATGTTAGAGCCATTACAGAGAAAGAGTTGATTTGGGAGGAGTTTGAGAAGCTCTTCAGAGAACAATACTTGTCTAAACACTACTATGATATTCAAGAAAAAGAGTTTTATGAGCTCAAAATAGGTTAGTTAACTAGTGATGAGTATGTCACCAAGTTTTTAATTAGAACGGTTGAGGTATGTGCCATATCTCAAGGATGAGAAATTCAAAATTCACATTCATCAATGGGATAGCTATGGAATTCATAGATAAAATTGAATTGTTGGAACCCAAATCCTGAAGGATGCTATCAAGAAATTAAAAAACTTCTATGAGAAAGTGAGGCACAAGCCCGATATTAAAAGTAACTAGCAGGGCAAAAGAAACATTGGGCATAAGAAGAGTTGGTCCAAGAAAAAATAAAAAATGAAAGAGGGGAAACACCCAACTCAGATAAGGCAGTTGTAGCAAAGAACCAATGTTGCTATTAAAAAAAATGTACAACAACCAATGTCAACACTGCCCAAGTTTGAAGGTAAAAAACCACTCAAGTGCTAGCCCTGTGGTGGGAACCACACGAGGAGATATTGTCCACATTAGTAGGATGTCATACCAAAGGTTTACAACACCCATGAGGCAAGCACGATGGGTGAAGTAACTCTTATTATTCCAAGAATTTATTCAACAATGGACAACCACCAAGCAGATCACCAGGAATTTGTTACTGAGATGGAAGGTAAGATACAAGAGAAATTCATTCCTATTTTAATTCGTCCAGGTTATAATTATAGTTATGTCAACCCAAATCTTGTTGAGAAGTGTGGAGTGGGAAAGGAAATGCACAAAGAACCTTGGATGGTTCAATTGGAAATGAGGACAAGGAGAAGAATCAACAATTGGGTAAAGTCATGTTCATTTGAACTTAGTGGCATGCCCACAACAACCCACTTGAATATGTTACCATTGGATGGGTATGGCATATTACTGGGCATGGACTGGTTGTACTTACACTAGACCAAGGTAGATTTCTATGAAAAAGTAATAGAATGTTTGGATGAGCAAGGAACAAAAAAAGTGTTGCAAGATAGGAAAAATCCCATAGGAGTGAGGTTGATCACTACTATGCAAGCCAAATGCAACAAAAGAAAAGGATTCACATTGTTTGCAGTACATGTTTCCAAGAATGAGGAAGCTGATGGAAAACCAAAAGATAAGGAAGTTGGATTGCTTCAATAGTACATTGTTTTGCAATAGAATGCGAACATCTTTCTAGTGGAGGTTCCTGGGCTGCCTCCTCATAGAGAGTTATATTTTTCTGTTGAGTTGGTACCTGGAGTAGCACCAACATCTAAGGCTCCATATAGGATGAGCACCCTAGAGTTGGTTGAGCTAAAACTGCAGTTGAAGTAAATGCTTGAAAGGGTTTACATAAGGTCAAGAGTGCCCCCTTGGGGAACATTGACATTATTTGTAAAGAAGAAATAGGGAACCCTTAGGTTATGCATTGATTACAAACAACTAAATAAGGTGACCATCATGAACATGTGCCCATTACCAAGGATTGATGATATCCTTGACCAATTAAGGGGAGCAACAATATTCTCCAAAATTGATTTGAGGTTAGGCTACCATCAAGCAAGGATAAAGGAGGAAGACATTCATAAAAATGCTTTCATAATAAGGTATGGGCACTTTGAATTCGTAGTGGTACCTTTTGGACTTACTAATGCCCATGACACATTCATGTGCTTGATGAACGAAGTGTTGCATCCTTAGTTGGACAAGTTTGTCTTTGTGTTTTTTGATGACATATGAAATGGAAGAAGGACATGAAAAGCATCTGGCTGCAATATTACATTTTTTGAGAGAACATAAACTCTACGAAAAGCTTAGAAAGTGTGACTTATTCTAGTCACAAATACATTACTTATGGCACATAATCTCCAAGGAAGGTGTATCAGTTGACCCTGAAAAGATCAAAGCCATAAGGGAGTGGCCAAATCCAAAGAACATGGATGAGATTAGATCATTTATGGGATTGGCAGGATATTATAGGAGATTTATTCAAAATTTCTTCAAATAGGCCAGCCCATTACAACCTTATAGAGAAAAGGGAAGAGATTTGAGTGGATTTCACAATGTGTAGAAAACTTTGAATAATTAAAACAATTTCTTGCTAGTGTGCCACTATTGAGAATCACAAATCCTGACAAGAATTCCGTGGTGTGTACAGATGCCTGCAAAGAGGGACTCAGTGGAGTTTTAATGTAGGAAGGGAAAGTCATGTGCTATGATTCCAGAAAATTATGTGACACATGATTTAGAATTGGCTGCCATAATTGATGTCTTAAAGATGTGGACGCACTACCTCCTTGGGAGGAAGTGTATGCTCATGCTAGATCATAGTGGGCTCAAATATTTGTTTGGGAAATTGAAGTTGAATGTTGGGCAAGAATTATGGCTGGCCACTCTCAATGAATTTGACTTTGAAATTAAGTACATAAAAGGCAAGGAAAACAAGCTTTTGATGCTTTGAGCAGAAGAATCCAAATAAATTACTTGGCAACTGTAAGTTCATACGCAACATATCTAGAAGAAAGAATCAAAAGTGTTGGACAACAAGATGAAAAATACTAGCAGATAAAAGAAAGGTTGCAGAAAAGTGGTGACGGTGATGGATATCGCCTCACTGAGGACGACTTAGTTAGATTCAAAGGTAGAATTTGTGTGTCTGACAATGATGAAATGAAAAGAATAATAATGAAGGAGTTCCATGTTAAGCCTTATTCAGGCTACCCAGAGTATCATAATACACTTACAACCATTAAAAAGTACTATCACTAGTCCAATATGTAGAAGGAAGTAGCTGATTTCATAGAACAATTCATAGAATGCCTGTAGGTGAAGGCTGAATGAAAACATCTGGCATGATTGTTGCAACCGATCCCTATTCTAGAATGGAAGTGGGAGGTAATTTCTATGGATTTCATTACAAGATTTACCAAAACATCTAAACAACATGATGAAATCATTTTAGTAGTGGATAATCTTAGCAAGGTAGCTCACTTTGTGGTAGTCAAATCCACCGATTCTGTTAGTGACATAGCACAAATATTCATAAAGGAGATTTTGAAGCTACATGGAATCCCCAAGAATATTATGTTACACAAAGATCCTAGGTTTAATTTGTTTGTAGTACTGGGAACATAATTAGCATTTAGTATAACCTAACATCCAAAAACAGATGGGAAAATAAAGAGGATCAATCAGATCCTTAAGGATGTGTTAAGGATGTATGTGATGCATCAACCCAAGAAACATGAAGAATATCTTGCACTTCTCAAATTTACTTACGATAATGGACACCAAGAGTCCATAAAGATGAGCCCCTTTGAGGCATTATATGGTAGGAGTTTCAAAACTCCGATTAGTTGAAGTGATTTGGTTAATAGGGTCCATGTGAGACTTGATATGCTTAAGGATATGGAACAACATGTTCAGATCATAAAGAAAAATTTGGAAGTAGCACAGGATAGACAAAGAAGCTACGAAGATAAGCATAGGGTACACAAAGAGTTCCAAGTTGGAGAACATGTTTACCTAAGAATTAAACCCAAGAAAATTTCCCTAAGGATGGCGACATGTGCCAAGTTAGCACCATGGTAATGTGGGCCATTCAGATCCTTGAAAGGATTGGACCAGTAGCATATAGGATGGATTTACCTCCATTAGTTAGAGTTCATGATGTTTTCCATGTTTCTTTACTTAAAAGATATGTACAAGATTATAATCATGTGATTGATTGGTCTGTGCTACAAGTGGAACAAGAGGGAAAGTTCCAACCAAATCCAATGTGCCTTCTAGACTGGAGGAGTCTCGTGCTCCAAAATCGAGCCATAGAGAAATTAAAGGTGTAGTGGAAGCACTTTGGGTCAGAGGAGGCCATGTGGGAAATGGATGATGCCATGAAAGTTAATTACCCCTTCTTGTTTGATGGTTAAAACAAGTGTGTGTAATTGAAAATACTGTATAGAGTTGTGTGTATGAAGCTCCATGATACAATATGTGTTATATTTTAATTCTGGTGTTGCATATGAGTAATCAAACACCAATGGAAACATGCCCTCAAGGGGGAGGGGACTGTGATAGCCCCACCCAAGGTCCTTGCATAAGTGGCATTGTAAATATATTATAAATATTATGCAATATTTTAAATTAAGAAAAGGGAACTGATTCAAAGGGACATAGATTCCAAAGTTGGGGAGGAGGATTGCTTGCTTGGGATGTTGTGGTATCTTGTGTAGAGGAAGAAACATGAATGGTAGGATAATCATTAAAGGTTGGTTGGTGCATGAATTCAAGGGATTGGTTCTTGAATTAAATGGGTTCCAAGAGGAAGTACTTAGGCCTATGTTTCTTGAAAAAAAACAAGAAGAAAATAGGAAAAATATTTATGAAGAGGGACTACACATTATAGGGCAGCAAGGATGCAACAATAATTGTGGTTGAGAAGGAGGCCAAGGCAGCGAGCATGGGGGGGGGTGGGGGTGGGAGAATCCCTAAAAAAAAAAAATACAATACAACATGAGAGATTCATTTGAAGGAAGTTATAAAGGGGGAGACACCCATTCAAACTTATGCAGGTCATAGGAAAACAAAGAGGAGATAGAATGGAGGATTCAACAAGAGATTTTAGCAGGCATCACTAATGAAAAGAGAAGAGAAGAGAAGGGGATTGGTTCTCTGTCCCTGGAGGTTATGAGTTGAGTTTCTAGTATATGGAGCCCTATAATATCTTAGGGTCCCTGGAAGCTATGGATTGAGATAGGATCCCTAGAGTCCTGTAACAACTTGGGTCCCTAGAGGCTGTGGGTTGAGACAATGGTATCTTGAGCCCTATAACAACATGGGTCCTTGGAGGTTGTGGGTTGAGACAAAGGTCTGTGGAGCCCTGTAACAACTTGGGTCCTTGGAGGTTGTGGGTTGGGATGGAATCTACGAATCCCTATAATAGCTTGGGTCCCCTAGATGCTGTGGGTTAACGGGATAATAGACTTTGGAACCCTATAAAAACTTGGGAAGAGACGATCCTGGAGTGGCACAAAAGGAAGACTAGACCAAAGACTTGTGGTTACTATATTACAGTGGATTTTGGAATCCCTATAATGGGGTGAATCATTGTGTGTACACCTAGGGGTAAGGTAGAGTTCCTATGGACTCTTCGTGTGCCAATGAAGTAGCGGTCAACTAGTGGGATTGAGGAAGGAGGTCCTTTGGAGTCCCTATTTTAGTTGGCAGTTGTGTTTTTAATCCCTTAAGAAATATTCCCCCTCAGACTTTGGAATCAGGTTCAGGGGTGGCAGCTGCAAGTAAGTGTGGCAACAACTGTCTATGGTTGAGTGGAGAGTCCTTGTCCCAAACTCAGTTTCACTGCAGGTTCAAAGATAAGTATCTCTGTTTTATTTCTTATCTATTAATGAATCATGATGCATTGTTGTTTGTGATGATTCTCGATTTAGGGTCTGTATGTGAGTTGCATATGTTTATGCATGTGGCTAAATATTTATGTCGAAATGTAACTGATAAATGTGTTGAATGTATTTGTGCATGTGTTCTCTCTTGAATAAATGAAAATGATGAATAAACCAAGCAGTTCCCTGAATTTGAAAGTAAAATACAGAGAGAGAAACTTACTGGTGGTAAACACAGAACATCTGATGCATAAGATGTGTAATGAACCACATTATAACAAGGACTAAGCTATAATGCTGAGATGAACCTAAATCTGAATGAAAAGCTTAACTGTGTCAAGAAGAACACATAAATAAATAAAAAGGAACATATAGGCAATAAAAAAGGACATAAGGGCATGAAATAAAACTTGGAAATTAGTGGGATCAAAGACCCCCCGCTTAGCGGGGTCTGCATTTGCTTACAGTTAGTTATTTTCCAAGTTACAAGTTGTTGTGTCACATGGCAAGCAATACATTAATGTTGGGGAATTTTCCCCTAGGGCCAATCAAGCCTATAAGATTTACCTAAATGGCCTTTAGCCTTGCATTCTCAATAGGCTAGATATCTATTGTTGGCATCTTAATGTTTCCGATGAGGCACCAGAAGGCTCCCTGTGGTGCCATGGAGCTGCTTACAAGCTCGACATGTATTCGAGTATTGTTGGTGTGTGGTAGGAGTGGTCGGAATCTCTCAAGAACTTGTACTAAGCTCGTGGTAGGTAATAAACGTAGGAGTTCCTATGCCGCTATACGTGGAATTCCCTATCTAAAGGTAGGGATGACCCACATGTTTAGAAACCATTAGATAATCTACCACCTAAGCTTAATAACAGTAGCACCATGTAACAACTTAGTTATCCATTGGCATAGTTACGAAGTCTTGATGTGGATCTGGAGGTCTACCAAACCTCTGATACAGATCCATGATTAATAAGACTTGCTTGAGGAGTCTTGTGCAATCACCGATTTTGTCTTTGGGGTGATCGCAGAGATCGTCTTCAGACACTTTGTATAAGGCTAGATCGAGATCCCTTAGCTGAGCCATGGAAGGGATTGAGAGGAAGGAATCATTGTGACCTGAAAGAGCGGAGCCCTGAAATTGTAGGAAAGGATTAGATATCCTTATCCATTTGGAGATCAAAACCCTAACTGGGAAAGCTTCCTATGGGTGCAGTCGGATATCCTCTTATGCGATTGGTTGGGAGTATGATGATGTGGCTGGAAAGCGTGAGGAACTCTAAAGCCTAGAATCCTATAACTTGTTTTAATTGAGCATCGAGAAGTCTTTCAAGTGTTGGAGTAGAAACCATTTATTAATAGAACCCCGTGACGAAGATTCGAGAAGAGGTTGGGAACTCATAAGCCCAAAATCCCATAGGTATTTTAATTACATTTCTATAGAGTAATGGGGACCAAGAGACCATGGACCATCAAGAAACGATGATGGAAAAAATTTCCATTCCCTGGATTTGTCAATCAATGGAGTCGTGGGGACGTAATGAATAGTCAATAGAAGGAGTCGTCTGAAGGTGGTTTATCATGGAGGCCCACAAACCCTGGAGAGCCCAGATCCCGTAAGTTATTAAAATTGAGCACCAGGTTGCCTAGAATGTTATTTTATGGCACATGGGTTGAGAGAGAATTTATCTGTTACCTAGGACTATTAGCCTAGAAGAATTTTAATAAAAGCATAGAGGTTGTGGGGTCCACATGGGAGTGATCGCATGGAGAGGTTTCCTCGCAAAGGATACATGGGCTATCCTGAAAGACCAGAATATTGTAACTATTATAATTGAATCTTAAAAATAGTTGAGGATCCAATGTAATGGGGATGAGTGGTGAGATGGAATAGGAGGTCGGAATACCATAAGGGAAGTTTAATTTCATTTCTAAGAGTTTCATGGACACGGGGTCGCAATAATGAATGGAGATAAAAGGGTCTGTAATAGTTTTGTGACTATATCCCTTATGATCGTGTCATTGCAATTATGATGATTAAATCGGGATTTGATTCCATTGGTTTGGAGGAAGTGCCGAGTTAAAGGCAGTCGATTTTTTTTTTTACCCCATTCCTCCAAAGTTCAAGGAGGGGTTGGGTATGTTACATGTGAAATAGAGTAATGAAACTAAACTATATAGTGGAGGCCACACAAAAAACACCCTCCCCAGGGAATAAAAGAACTAAAAGAAAGGTTGAAATGTGCCAAGACACCCCAAAAATCAAACCATAACCCAAAATTGGGTGTGGAAACCTCCCAACATAGCAAATTGACTAATAGAGTAGCAAATCCCACCAAGGTGAACCAAACACTAAGAAAAGTTACTGACTAAGCCAAAGAAATTACAAAAAAGAGTGTAGGAATCCAAAGGCACTATCTGTGAAGAATGTACCCTCCGAGGTCGACTCTCCTCTCTCTCCAATGACCTTCCTCTATACTGGTTTTGTAAATCAAGACCTAGGGTCCCAAATAAAATTCTGTAGTTTCACGAGCTTGGTTGAATCAGTTTGCCTTTGTCGCTCAATACCCAAAATAATTAGCACTAGTCCAGGAGAAAGGAAGGGCTTGGCTGGAGAGCCTCCCTTTGAACCTGTAGCAATTAAACCCCCAAAACCATAACCTATTGATTAACACTAATGTCCACACTTCGAATAAGAGAAACTATATGTCAGAGGACTTCAAGAACCTTCATCCACTTGGAGGCGAAAATGGTGTCCCTCATACATTTTACCATCATAAATGTCGCGTGGCATTGGAATTTCCACCCATGTCTTGGGAAATTATATTCTCTTCAGTCACCCATCAAGGTGGATTTTTTTTTTTTTAAATACATATAATATAATGATTATGTGAAAGGGAAACACTTCTAATATGGTAACATTTTTGAAAATCATAACTTCAACAAATATATATTATTTACATTACATTATAATATTTTGATATATATTTTATCTTTAAATATTATAAATTTAATTATTATTATTAACTATCAATATTGATAACAAACTAAATTACATGCAATGTCATTATTAAACCAAGATGATATATAGATTTTCCCCATAAATACCAACAATTTCTATTTCATGAGTAGGAGTAATATTTCTATTTCTATTTTAGTTTATGTAAGTAATGATTAGGAAAATGAAATATACATAGATATATTTTTTGTTTTTCCATAATACTAGAGTCTATATTAGAATATTAGAATCACTGATGTTACCAATCCAAGTATCACAACAAACTACTTTGCATAACGGAAAAATATACAACTGCAAATATATTAATGCACAAAATATACACAACTTTTTACAAATTTAATCAATAACCCAACTTCGTTATATTAATGGAACTAATAATACCATAGTCTAGGGCTATCGCACTATGGATACTAACCCTCATACATCCAATGATACAAATATATACAACTAGTATTAATGTTGGTCACTACGACAACCAATCCACCCTAAACAAGATACATTGAACCTCTGGCTGATGTAGCACGCTTTCTCAACACCTCTCGGTCGTACCTTGAACACATCTACTCAGTCCTTCAACTCCAATTTGAAGCAACACAACCTGTGTCTATCAATGAACCAACTTGATTATGTCATTAAACTTGACTCCACTCACTCTCTCGTTGACTATTAGTCCTTCAACACATCAACACACCGAGACTCCTGTCGAGTTGTTCACAACTCTGTTTGTGAAAAACTCTCAACTTCCCACTGCTGCTCCTCAACTCATTTGGGGATTTCTTCCCACTAGTGCCTTCCTGTGTTGCTTGAGGAAGACACACTTAGAGCTGGAGGGCTTCCCACTATCACCGTGGAATTTTGTTCTCCAACAATGAACTTAGGACATGGAGGAATTCCCAACTTTTGTTGTATATGTCCTTCTCCACAAGGAAAGTCTAGGGATACAAAATGCTCTTGGATAATTAGACCGTTGATCTCTTCTTCTACCACTTCTAAAAATCCCTTAGTCCTTCAATAGACTTGTTCCTTAGGGCTTGAAGAAAACCTCTACCATCCTCCATAATTTTTTCTTTATGTTGCTCCAACTATACCACTTCTATCAAGCCTAAAGTACTTCTTAAGCCACTGCACTTAGGGCCCAGTTTTGAACAATTTCATGATACCCTCCATTTTTCCACCAGTGTTCAATACAAATCCCACAAAACTATCCTTTACTAGGACCTCATCCATTTAACAAGGAACAAATTGTAGCACCATACTACATTTGAGCTGCAACTTGCTCTATTCCCTGGAGTCTAAGTTTTTTGGCTCACTGGTTAGGGCTTCTTGACCTACTATAACAACCCTTAAAATTACCTCAAAACTCCTCCAAGTTATGCAATATGCGTCCTTCCTTCAAGCCCTTCCTTCCTTCCTTATGTACTATACATTGTTCAAGACCGTCATGACTTGATTTGCCTGCTGCTTATCTCTGAGGTGTAACCCTTATTCTCCCTTCACTAGGATGATCTTCCAATTGTCCTAAACCAGGACCTCATCCTCTAGTAAAACATCACAACAAGAGAACAAACATACATGTGTAATCTTTTTCCCTACTTTTCTTCGCGTTCTATCCTTGGCCCTCTAGTTAGGGCTCACTCTAACCATTATTACAACCCTCTTTCATGGATGTTTATGCTTGCAAAACTGATGACCTCCTTTCTCTCAACAAGACCCTCTCGGCCTTCAAGAATGATGCTATAAGAGCTCGGATCTACTAGAGGATATTTTGGCATGTTTTCAAGATGATCTACCACAAAATTTTGCAAAGATGTCATCCTCTTCCTTGTTGGCTACTGCTGCTCCAACTCAACCTAGTCATCAAGAGAAAATAGTCCCAAAACACACACCCTTTCTCACCTTTTCTAATCCTCTAGGATCTGTGGCTACCTTAGAGGTAATTCTTCTGATATTTTACACTTGGATGTCGCCAATGACTCTCCATCATCTCTTTTTTATGTCCCTTAGGGTGTGCAACGACCATCCCTTTAGGGAATCTTTACAAGCCATCCAACTTGAATTTCTTGTTGCAAACCCACTTGAAACACATAAAAATTAATTTCTCCCTTTCTACAAGGTCTTTTCTAGTGCTTCAAATTGCTACTTGTTGCTTTAAGGATTCCCTTCAATCTCCATGTGCCAAGTCATCAATTCTCATTGCGATTTCACACCCACTTGCTTGGGTGAAAATCCCATAGGCTTAGGTTCTAAGCCCACAAACCATAATTGTGTGCCCATTCCTCCACAACCCTCTAGTCTAGGGTTTGGAGTACCTCCCAAGCTACAAATCTCAACATTTTTAGCTGAACAATCACACACATATGATATTTCAATTTCCGTCACATCTTTAATTTTTATTTTATGAAAGTAAATCAACCAATACCATTGTAAAATTTGTAACAAGGATATAAATTTGATATTTCTCTACATTAAATACCTATAATTAAAAATTCATTGCATGGAGAATTTTTAATTATATTTTTCTAACCTTATTTTTATTCTTTCACATTCCAAAATAAACCATAAGTTTAAAATTATATATATATAGTATATATATATATATATTATATATATAATATATATATTATATATATATAATATATATATAATATATATATATAATATATATTATTATATATATATATATATATATGTATATAATTATATATATATATATAACAAAACTCACATGATCCTAAAAGCTATAAAAACACTCACATGATTCTAAAAGCTATAAAAATTCTCATTTTGGATAATTTTATTTTTCTCAAGAAAAAAATTGTAATTTTATTTATATAATTAAAATTACATACTACATATGTCACATGGTATTCCAAAAGCTATGTAGTCACTACAAAAAAATATTGTGCAAAAAGAAACAATCCCTTCTTTATGAGGGAGATAATAGCTTATATGTTTTACAAAAAGAACATCTAGATACATCTTTTCTTCCTCTCATCTATGGAGTATGTGCTTTAGCCCATATTGGTAAACAAAAACCCATAAATATGTTTTCAATTATTTTCATAAAAAAATCCGACAAAAAAGATGTTACTATATCAACGAAAAATAGTCACTTAGACCCAAGCGTCAAGAAAATATTTTTGTTTCTGGCCTTCTTTATCCTCTGTGACTTCACATGAGCCTTTTTCTAGATTCAATCTAGCATTTTAGATGACATTGATTATTGTGTTTCAGTACCTATAGATATAATGGAAAGAGATCTAAGTAATATGTGTCATACCCTATTGTACCTTTTCAAAGAGTGGGGAAAGGGTGTAGTTTTCATCTTTGGAAATTTAATTTACTTAGCTTATTACATTTTATGAGTCATTATAGACATGTAGTGTAGGAATTTTCTTTGAGATGGAAATCTGGAGTAACATCTTTAGTGCAAAAAGTTCAGCATAGTTGTTTTATGAATGACCAATGTTTGTGAAGAATGAGATAGAAGAATATATAGAGAGATGTAATATTCCCTTGCTCCACCAAATGAGTTTGTTCCTTGAGCCACATCATAAAGAAAATTCCACGAAGAGTCCATTTAGATATCAGGAGTATGATAATGATAAGTGGGGGAGATTTGGGGTTTATTGGGGATGTAGTGGGTGATGACAAGATTTTGAATGACGATATTTGTTGGGGAGATGTCTTTATCATTGAAGATGGAAACATTTCTTTCCAACCATACTCCCCAAGCCACAATGAGTGGAAGGGATTTATGTTGGGGCGCCTTTTGAGAAGCAAACCAAAGGGATATAGATTCAATGATATTGGACCCAATCCAACAAAGGGGAGTTCGTTCCAGTTTATAAATGTCCCATCAAATACTAGTAGTGAAGGGGAAATGTATGAAGATACCATTTATGGTTTCTAAGTTCATGAAATAAAAGGTGCATATACTTGGACCTTGAAATGAGCACTTTTGAAGGTTGTCCTAGATAGGGTCTTTTCTTTTCAGAAGTATCCACATGAAATTTTTTACCTTTGGAGGACATTTTGGCTTCCATATTTCTTTTCTCCACCATGGTGGGTCCCCTCTATGATCTTTCATTGCTAATATTAAGTAACTACACTTTAAAGAATATTACCCATGAGGGTTGTGATTCCATACCAATAGGTCCTCAGAATCAAAGAGAGTCACTTGAGAGCATTGAAAATTGATAATATACCTATTCTAATGATTTACCTATTCCATATCCATCCCTAATCCTTCATAAGTGACCCATGCTTGCTAATTTATCAGATAGTTGTAATCATAAATTTTATTGAGAATGAAGAAGCCTTAAAATTCAATTTTTGTATTTGTGGGGGAGATGTTTGGTCAATTTAGTGTGTTCGAAATTGCTATGTGAATTGTCAATCCAGGAGTCGTAAACTGTTGAAGTGAAGTGCATTATCTATGCAAGATAACCATTTTATTATTTCCTTGTCGTTTTTTAGTTTTTTAGTTTGTTTTTAGATTTATCTTCTTGTTGATTTCCTAATGTGAAATGGTGTGTGTCAGATGTGGACAATTGTATTCAATGAATAACTTCAAAGCGATCTAAAAGTATTCAAACTTTACAATGATGAAATCAAGAAATTCTAATTAAAAAAATAGTGAACTATGACTATGGAACCCAGTATCCTTACTACTGTTATAAAGAAGATAAAAGACTAAACTCAAAGCAGTTGAAAGACTGAAAGTAAAGTAAACTAATCATATCACATCAACTCATTTTTGACCCCTCACCATTGACTTGCTCTGGCTATAGGAAGTAGTCATACACAAATTGAATGATTTGATATCTAAGTTGCATGAAATAAAACTAAGATTAAGCTACACATTCACTCTTACAATCCCTCATCATTTGGTAACTGAAGAATGATATGAATAGTCTAATCACTAACTTGCAGCAAAGTAAATGAATCAAAGCAGAACTAAGAAATAAGCAATGCTAGAAATAAAATCAATAAAGCAAATCAGCAGTAGGACAAGATAATCCCATCATGTCATTAGTCATCAAAACCTATATGTACTGCCCAGGCTTCCTATCAGAACCTGAAATGCAAAAATTGATCAGTTGTCAACCAAATAAAAGCATGAAAGAATTTATGAACAGACAAATGACATCAACCATGAGAAAATTAATATATGTAAAGCAAGTATCTATGGTATCAAAAGCGTAAAGCGTAAAGAAAACATAAAGCTATACATAAGCTACAAGACCTTGGTGTACAGGGGCCCTCTGCACCTTCGGTCATTCAAAACCAATCACGAATTTGAACCAAGAATCAGCGTTTTCTCATATATTGCAAAACAGTCATGAAAATAGAGACTAAGTCTCGGCTCAAAGGCTCTTACAACAGTCAAATTTTACATAGCAACTAACTAGCTATACGCATATGGAGATGCGTTATTTATAGCAGAGAAATACATAAAAAACTAACACGGCCTGCGCAGGTGGTCAAGCACGTAAAAGACAAAATCTAGAGTTATAGCAGTATGGTGGTCGTGCTCAGTATATCCAAGAAATGGTTTGTTGGATACGGTCGATGAGCAGTCCCTAGGTGTTAATGCACCTCCTAAAACTCAGCAACTTGCCACGCAAACCTCCTCGTGCTGAAAACAGAGCCGTGCCACTGCTTAACTCTTTATGCTGACCACCGTTTGACCGGCCTTGACTGCAGGCTTCCATGGATGATTTGGCTGAACCAAGGGGACACACTCCATGTCCACGTCCTTTATAGCTTGCCCATGTGGCTAAGTTCTTCAATGGACACCTGTAGCATACAGTTTAACAAAATGGCTGCGGAAACGAATTCTGGCTGTGGAAAGTGGCAGATTTCGCAGCTGGTTGAACAAAAATCTAAAACAAATAGCAGTCACAAAACACAGTTAGGAAACCATTTATATACTCATTTTAAACTATTATGCATTGATTTGATAGCTTAGAGGTTCAGGTAACTGGAGAAAAAGGTTGAAAAGGGATGTAAGGAAGGTTTAAGTTTGGGACTCAACAGGAGGTATGGTATGGTATTATTGATAGTCACCCCAGGGATCATTTTCCAATTTGAACATGTGTTGCATTCCCTACTTTCCAACAAAGGGATTTTACTATGAGGGCAAGGCCTTAATTCAAGATTTTCATACAATGTATCCATCATTTTCTATTTTCCTGGGAGATCAAACCCAACCAATAATTGGTAGTGGGTCAATGTATTTTTGGATGATGGTTTGTGCCTAGAGAATTATCCCTTATAAGTGATTCCAGACTCCTTTTACAACAAGGGAATTTGAGAAACATAAAGGGTTTTTCTATCCCCACACCCCTGGGATTTTAGGGTGGCTATATTCTTCCAAGTCATGAGTGCAAAGGTGTTTTTTCTCTCCTGTCTCACCCATAGGTAGCGAGAGATATGCTATCTGATTTTGTGTAATATTGCACATGGAATCCAGGCCAGAGAAGCCCTATAAAATTGATTTCTTTGAGGACAAATTTACATAGGGTAAGTCTTCCAACTAAAGAAAACCATTTTTTGCACCAATTTCTAATTCTCTTTTCAATGTTTTCCAATAACTAGTGCTAATCTATTTTCTGATAGTTGTTTCCTTGAGGTTGAAACCCATATATTTTAGTCCAATCAAAATATCTTGATGGGGATTTAAGAGTTTTAGTTTGATTTTTTTTGGCTTACATCATGCCCCAATAATAAAAGGACAAATTTTCCATATTTATTTACGTTCGTGTTGCTAGCTCGAAGGAGTTTAGAAGTGATTTTAGAACCAAATTTCAATATAAGAAAAGGAGAACATCATCCATGAACAATAAATGAGTCGGAGAGCAGTGAATAAGGATAGTGATGCCTTTAAAATATTACATATTTTTTTGCATCGGTTACAAGTCTATAGATATCTTCAACCACTAGAAATAAAAGTAAGGGGGACAATGGACACCCTTGTTGAAGTCCCTTATATTCATGGAAGAAGGGTGAAGCCACTCCATTGATCAGAAGAGAAATTGAGGTCATGGAGATACAATTTAAAATCCAATTGACAAAGGAATAAAAAAATCCAACGTGTATGGGTAGGAGTCTAAGGTAAAGGAAACTAACTTGGTCAAATCTTCTTGAGATGTCTACATTGAAAAAAGCTCCTACTATTTTCTAGTGTGAATAGAATGTAGGCCTTCTTGGGTGAGGCCAATGGCTTTGTGAATATATTTGTTAGCTATAAATCCAATTTGTTTTGGAGAGATGTGATTTGATAAGATATCCTTTAGTCTATATGCCATAAGCTTTGAGATGATTTTGTAAATAATATTACACTAAGATATAGGCATGAATTCATAAAAGGTATCCAAATAATTCAATTTAGGAATAGGAGCAAGAAAAGAAGAGTTAATGGGAGCCAAAAATTTCCTAGTATTATGGGAGTACTCTACTACTCCTAGCAGGTTGCTCCCAAAAAAATCGTAGCATTTGGGGTAGAACTTAATTGGGAGACCGTTCATACCACAAGTCTTTCCTTTCTAGACCTGTGCAAAATTTGATCTAGTTTTGGTTTCGTGACTTCTTCCATTAGGATATCATTTTTGTCTTGGTCAACAAATCTAGGAAAAATATTTTCTTCTTTTAAAAATTTGGTCAATAGTAGCCCTTTGATCTTGGTCAAATGTTTCTTGAAGTATTTTCACCCTTCAGATGAAATATCATGAAAGGAGGAAAATACATATCCATTTGATCTTTTTATCTCCCAAATTGTGTTTATGGCTTTCATGTAGCTTGCAACATTATGAAAATACTTTGAATTTATATCTCCTACATGAAGCCAAACATGATTTATTCCTTTTCTTAATCTAGAATGATTTTCCTTTTTTATACTTTAGATATTTTAAATGGAGTTGTTACTCTTTTATCCACTCAATCAAGGAGGTTTCCAAATAGGAGGAGAGACCCTTTTATATATCCACAAGAGATTAGGAGTCTATGTCATTTTTATGCTTGACCCATTGTATGATAGAAGATTTGTTGTCTTTAGATTATTTTTAAATTGGATTGGTGGATATTCCTAAGAACCAAGTGAAAAGGATGCCAAATATGTTTTAGTGGGGTCATGAAACTAGTGGTGATTTAGCTTGGAGGGGATGGGGGGATAACAATTTTGGAAGGGATGGAAAAAATCATAGGAGGATTGGATGATGGCCTGAATCTTTGCCAATAGAGACCCATTTCCAAACATTAAAAATTTGTTTGGATAGATATTCAATAATAAAGAATTGGCCTAGTATTTTGGATCCCTTGGCATTCCTAGATCAGTTGTTTGACAAAGTAGGAAGAAGTTTAGGGGGTAGGATATTAAGGAGTCCCACACCTTCCAGATGATCTATGAAGTCATAATGTAGGGGGTCCTATGTGGCTGAGGTTTCAGAGTATCCCAAAGTAAAATTTAAGTCACCTACAATGAAGGTATTATGATAGATAATTTCTATAATATTGAATAAAATTTCCTATAAAGGATTTTAATTAGCATATAGACCATAAATATTTATGCCTTCATAATATTTTTTTAGGTTTGCAGAGAATAAATCACAGAGTAATCTTGAGTTAAATGACCAAGTTGAAAGAAAGTAAATTCTTAGAGAGTTCCAACGTAAGACAAGACCTACTGAATGCCAAAAAGAGTCTTGCGCGAAGAAGTTCCAATGGGGGTGCAGGGGTTTTAGGAGGGATACTGCCTTATCCCTATCCATAATTATTTCTTGAAGAAAAATAATATGTGGTTGATGGACATCATTTAATTGTTTTAGAGTCATTTTTTTTAGGGCTTCGTTAAACCCCTACGATTCAAAGATAGAGTAATCATCAAGAATCCAATTGGGGGGTTGTAGCTCTAAGGGCCTCAAGGATGATATGCTTCTTATGAGCTTGGATTTATGAGGATGCCTAGTTTTGGGCATGATAGAGATGGGATTTATGACCCCTATTGGAAGGCTTATGATCTCTAGTCCCTAAGGGCACTAGATCAAAACTCTTATTTGGAAAAAAGTATTTTAATGAGTCTGAGGACGAGGGTGCCTAGGGTTTTGAGATGGAATGAAAGTTGTATAGTGGAGGGGAGGGAATGGTAGATGGTATAGGGGAAGGCTGATTGTGGAGAGATATATCAACTAAGGGAAGAGTGCAATTTATGGAAGGAGGGGACATACCAACAGAGAGGACAAGAAAAGAATAAGAAGCAAGAGGTGTGGGAGAGATAGGAGTGGATTAGGGGGAGGGGGGAAGAAACATGAGGGAGAGGGCTAAAAAATAGAGGATGGAAAAATAATTCATTTATGCAAGAAAGTGAGGGGGAGGATGACGTTCCATACCTTAGAGGATGGTTGATGCATAATGTCATCTATTTGAAGTTCAGAGAGAGCTAGAGAAGGTTCCATTAGGAAGAAAATTTTTCGTCACCCAACATAAGTCTATAAGGGTTTTCTTACCAAGCAACTTCCACTAAATGTTCCTTATTCTGAATCAGGGAGGAGACCCGCAAAAAGGAGATGAAGAAGAGGTCTTCCTTGCGTACCCATTTTTTCCTAGATTTTCCTATTGGAAAGTCCCTCCTTAGATGACCATAAGTATGAAAACATCTGCATTTAAAGGGTATTGCTTCATAATCTAGGATTTTGCTAGGAACAAGCTCTAAAATTTATAGTTATGGATTTCGAGACTCCAAAGAAGAGATTAAGGCCCACTAACACTATTTCCATGCCCATGTATCCTATATATTAGAAAGAGAGATCAAATTTGTAGAAGAAACCCAATGTTTTTCCTATCTCCTTGAAAACATCGAGTGAACATAATATGAGAGGCAGACCCAGTAATCTTACCCAAATCGACACAATGGATAACTTCTCTTAGCTTGAATTCAAACTTATCAACCATTTATTTACATACATGGCATATGAACCCCATAACCAGTGTCCCATGAAAATTTTCTCTACACCTTCCATCAATTCTGATGTCCATTCCATCCATCCTTTGGGTAGGATCAAACAATGTGGAGTATAACTTAGCAATGGGAGGAAATTTTATTTCTTCCACTTGCATAGTACTGCCATTAACATGTGTTTATTGGAAAACCTCGCTACCATTGATGTGTTATCCATTTTATGGAAATTGTTGAGTTGGATATCCTTCCCTAGGGTGAGCCTAGGTTCGTTGACCTTGCATTTGATGCATTTTCGACTAGGTTTAAGAGCTTCACTTATATCTATATTCATTTGAGGTAAATGTCTCAGGATAAATTTACTGCAATCCATATCTAGAGTAAGTAAACCACTTAGAAAATCAACAGGGAAGAAGTCCTAGGTATGGTAGGAGAAGTAAGTTGGTGAGTGGAAAATGATATTATTTTGGGTAATAGGATCGAAGCCCAAGAAACAAGATGGAGGTGAGAAGGGTCCATTCAGGGAAGCGTTGCGAGGAGTGTCATTGGAGAGCGGGTCATTTTCCCAAGACTTCTCCATGACTACATGACAGTGGAGATGTTTAACTTACTATAATGTGAATATGTTGACTGAACTTGAGTTTACAGGTGACCAAGATATGCATATCAATATCTCATTATGATTTAACCATTGAGGGTTGTATACGACAATATCTAATAATAGTTGCAAGGGTTTGAGTAGATTTGACTGATTGATATAAATTAGTGTTTGGAGTTTTGACATGATGCTTGATAATGATTTAGAACTTTGACTTGATGTTGAGATATGTTTTGGGTTATGGATCTCATTATGATAACAAATTTTGGGTTTTGACCTGACGTCTAATGATTTGATTTGACAACTGACGATTTTCTTTGATAACAATGCTATATGGGCATAGTGACTTTCAATGATTTATATTGGTACTTAATAGATACTCTGTATTGACATCATTAGCTTCAACAAATTGGTTGAAGCATAAAAAATTGTGATTTAGTATGAAGTAATCTCACAATAAATGGATGGAACTTGCATGACTTGTAATTGGTGTATGCATTTGCATCTAGTGACAAAAATGATTTATATTATGATCATGAGGATGACTATATGAAGTTTGGTTTGTTATTTCTTGGTAAATAACAATTTGTTGGAATGAAAGTAGATATTCACAACTTGATATTTGAATATGAGCTCTACCTATCACCCAATCCAAAGAATTTATTACAATGATATTGATGAGTTTGATATTAGTTTTGATCTGACATCTCAGGCTTGATAAGCTAACTTAGTTGATTTGATTGCACAATATTGATTTGTCTAAGGTTAAGTATATTTCTTTGGTCAAGCGTATGTTTGCATAATTATTTGTATGAAGAAAGCTCCCCGATCTTGATGTCTTCATTGGGAGTTATTTAGTGAAGCTAGGATGATGGGTCGATCCAAACCTCTACTTCAAAAGTGATCCAAGGTATGGCTTTGATTTTACATACTAATGGTCTATTCCTGACAAGGGATTAGCCTATGATGATGAAGGTAAGGGGGAGATGGCCTCTAAAGTTCAAAATGAAGAATCGTGGCATGATGTATCAAGTCCTAAAGTTTGAAAAAGAAAATATATATCATGAAGCTATTGAATATTTTTTGGAAAGTGGAAATGCAAATTATTGGACACTTTGATTGAATTTCAAGAAGTTGTGAAAAATATTATTGAAATTGACTTGGCAATGGACAGTTGATTGAAGCTCCATGTGGAGACTCATATCTATATGTGCATAGAACCTGAGTGAATTCATGATTGAGCCACTTCATACACATTGGGTTGCCACCAAGCATCCTTCGATATATTTGCATGGGATGATCAATTTTTGATCTGAGATATTCATTATACGATATGTGATTGCACGGATGTACTGATGCAGTTTGGGATCATTATTGATGAGCACATCTGGGTGCTACCTTAGTATGAGATCTTCCATGATGTTTTGGATGAGAGGTCTATAGCTTTAAGCACGACTGAGGTTTAGTACGATGTTGATAGCATGGCTGGAAGTGAGGCATGATGAAGAAGCTCTTTAGAGAGCCATTTGATCAAGTTCTAGATATGACATGGATACATTGTGATGACATAGAGTGGGAACTGAGTGGCAAAGAATCCCATATATAGCTGGGACTGAGATGCCTTCATATATTGAGACAATGCTTCTCTACGAGACAAGCTTAGGCTTGTGGTTGCTGCCTCCGTGAGAGGGAGGATGAATATGGTATCCTTTTTGGTGATATATAATATATATATATATATATATATATATGTGTGTGTGTTGTGGTGTGTGTGTGTTGTGTGTATATATTTGGGTTCTAAATATGATATTTATTTGATGACCCGCATTGAACAAGAGATACTGTATTGTGACACGATGATTAGCCTGATATTAGATGTGAGCAACGAAATTGGGGATTTGTTTTTTTATCTATAGAAAGCCTCGCTAATCAAGGACATTGAAGCAAACTCTTCCCCCCATCTGAGCCCCAGGATGTGGAAAATTGAGATGGAGGGCTCCTGGGTGTTGTGTTATGAATTAAATTTTTTAAATTTGTAAAAATAAAAAAATAAAATAGATAATAAAATAATATATCAAACAATATGAATTTAAATAATAATTTAGTTAAACAAGAGGCATGTCCTCTAATAGACCATGGTGTTCATGAAGGGTATACATGTCTATATATATAGAACCCTGATTACCAATTCATATCATCTTATTCTACTCATATTATATATATATATAATATAATATATTCTTGTCTCTCAATTGAGATCTACATATTTCAAGTCTGTTGGATTATTTAACGTGAAGAAGGAAATTTTTTTGTTCCATTGGTATTGGAGTTGTTCAATCCTTTGGGCGCTCAGTGCTGAAGAGAACCAGTTTGATCCGGACTTTGGCCATTAATCCTTCGACAACCTTGTTTTTGTCACAATTGAAGAATTTCACTAGACAAAGTTGGAGTTTCTCTATTTCGCCAGTTTCTTCATTTAGCGTTTTGACTATTAAACAAAAGGGAATCATTCCAAATATCTTTAAAACTATATGTAAGAGAAGGAAGAGTAGATAATACTATCTTGATTTTTCATTAAGTGGTTTACTAGCTCGTGATTTTAGCAACCCATGGTAATTGCCCACGATATTTTCAAGGTGAAAGAAAAGCAAAAGGAATACAAAATCTCTTTATGTGAATGATAAGTTTTACTTTTTACATAGAGAAAATTAATCGAGTCAAATGCACATAAGTGGACATATATTTTATATTATACCCCGAAGAGGTGAATAGCCACGTTTCACTAGGTTTGTAACTTTTCAAACAAGAACAAAAAAAACAAATTATAAATAAAAGATATATAAATAGAAGTATTATATTATAAAAGGGTATTTTAAAGAAAAGTTCAAGTCATAAAATTATTGAAAATATATATAAGTACAAAGCGGGTGTTATTATAAATGGTTATTTGAAAGATCTATACATAAAGTTTATAAAGGGTTAAATCTAAAATTATAAAGAGACATAAGGATAACAAGTTATAACAAAGGAAGAGTACTTTCTAAAAACATTATAATAAATATAAAATGTAGTTTATTTAAATAGTGGAGCTATATTAACTAATTTTTAAGTGAGAAAAAAAATATATAATTGAGTAAAATAAAAGTTAAAGGAATTTATAAAGTTGTTCAAGTTTATCAAATAAAAGGGCACTTATTTTAAAGAAGAAGAAGAAAAAATGAATGGAGCCTAATTTGAAAATGATGAAAGAAGACGATTTTCATATAAGGGTGTTCTAATCACAGATCACAAGTTAATTACATTAAGAGGGACTATCTAAGGGAAAAAAATTAATATCGCTATTAGTACAAGTTGCGAGGAAAACTACATCAATGTTAATCTAACAAATCAACTATTAATTTTAGAGTTAAACATAGGAGAAAGGACATATATTTTTGGCAAAAAAAGAATATGAAATTAATGATTTACAAGTGACAATTGATCATTATGAGTACATATCTCAATTTTGTGTCGTAAATATGCTTGATGAAGAGGTTGACATAATTCTTGGTTGACCTTGGTTCAAAGAATTAGGTACGTTCATTTTAAACACACACAAAAAAAAAATCTTGATGTTCCCTTACAAGAAGAAGATGGTTACGCTCCAAGACATGACAACGAAATCAAAACTGATAATGTCGTCATCAAAAATATTAAGGATATTCCAAAACTAATGTTTCAAAGAGAATCCAGAAAGAGGATCAAGGAAGCAGAAAGAACTTGAAGAAGTCATATACAACAAAAATAAAGAAAATTCATGTTTGAAGGAGCATCATAAAAAGATACTTATGCAAGTGAGAAAATGTAAATCTAAGAAACACCAATTAGAACAAGAAAAAGAAAATTCTGAAAAGAAACTCAATGAAATTCTATCAGGAAAAGAAGAGGAAAGTTTATGCTTAAAAAACCTTAGCCAAAGTTTATTAGAACAAATCAATTTTTTAAAGGATGAGAAGCATGAATACCAAAATAAAGTTGACCCAGGAAATGAGGAGCTTTTATGTCTCAGAAGCCATAAATAAAGTCTACTCACTCAAATTAAGAAACTTAAGGATGATAAGAAATCATTGAAAAATAAATTATAAGAACTTATCATGAAAGAAGTGGCGAAGTCTTTAGTCCAAGTGGATGAAAGAGGAATGAATATCGATTCAATCAATATCACAACTCAAGAAGATAAGAAACCAATAGAAGTTAAAACACATTTATATGTTGCAGTTCAAATGAAGGGAATTCCAAGTGAAGATTTTGTAATCAAATCGACGACATCGAAACCTGAAGTAAATCAAAATCTTGCTACACACATGATAAGGGAAAACCAAAGAACTCTTTTTCTACATTTGAATCATAAGAACAAACATTTCAATCAATCTATGAATTTGTATCTCTCAGAACATAAAAAACAATATTATGTTCCGAAGAATACTGAAGTGCGCACAACTCAGTCCAGTGATAACAATTCATCACAAGTTTCTAGTAATCAAATGATTTCACAAAAGATTAATTTAGGATGGTCAAATCCTTCCTCTGTGCGACAATGTTATATATCACTCCAAGGATCATATCAACTTATATTGACAAACATGACTATCCCAAGATGAGAAGACATTCGTAGAAAGAAAAAAAGATGAAGCCCTTTCATCAACAAGCTTTGAGGAAAAAGCTTTTTGAAGGGTAGGGAAATGTTATGAATACAATTTGTGTAAAAATAATAAAAATAGATAATAAATAATAATCATAATAATATGTAATTAAATAATAATTAGTTAAACAAAGAGGCATGTCTTTACATACATGCATGTTCGTGAAAGGGTACTTACCTGACTATATATACAAGACCCTCATTCCCAATTGTATCATCATTCTTAC
>APFE030467870.1:0-12371 GCA_000404065.3 Pinus taeda | reverse complement strand
TATCAAGTTCTTAGATATCAAGTTCATGGATATTATATGTATGAAAAAAAATTGATATTATATGTAGGAACAACTTTTAATTTAGAAATAAGATAAGGTAATGTGAAGACATGATTTCGTTTAAGTATGGTGACTTAGAGGAGGATATATATTTGACACAATTTTATATATATGTCTAAAAAGATAAGTAATTCTTACAACTCTATATGGTCTCAAATAGTCACCCAAAACATGCTATCATAAGCTAGATTATTTTGTCTAGAGTTTTAGGGTTTTAAGTGCATATTAGAGATAATATAATGGTCATTTTATTTTTGATAAGATAATGGTCATTTTCTTTTTATAATTTTTGGAAATGTGATAATGGTCATTTTATTTTAGCAATTTTTTCTTTTTTAATGTAGGGGACATTTTATGAGGACATTATATAGACTAAGATAGACTAACATAGACTAAGAATTGTCTCACCAATATTACTCATTAAAAATGGCCTCCTCAAGATGGCTTCTTCTTTTTATTAAGAATGGTACCAAAGTATGGTTTCCTAATGGATAAACACATGAATGAAAATGGGTTTTCAATGAAAAGATAAATTCAATAGCATTTTTGAAAAGTACAAGGTGACATGGGTTGTCAAAGAATATTTTGAATTCTTGCAATATATATAGCCTCAAACAATCACCCAAAACATGCTATAAAAAACTAGATTAGTTTGTCTGAAATTTAAGGGTTTTAAGTACATATTAGAGACAAGATAGTGGTCATATGCAACTCTATATGTTCTCAAATAGTCACTAAAAACATATTTAATCCTTCCAATTCTATATTGTCTCAAATAGTCACCCAAAACATGCTATCAAAGCCTTGATTAATTTTGTCTCAAGTTCAAAAATTTTAAGTGCATATTAGGGACAAGATAATGGTCATATGTAACTCTATATGGTCTCAAATAGTCACCCAAAACATGTTATCAAAATCTGGATTATTTTGTCTCAAATTTAAGGGTTTTAAGTGCATTAGAGACAAGATAGTGGTCATTTTCCTTTTAGAAATAAGATTGTGCTCTATTATTTTTTCTCAAGTTTAAGGGTTTTAAGTGCGTATTAGAGACAAGAAGGTGGTCATTTTCTTGTTATCAAATTTTTTTATTTCTTAAATTTTATGTAGGGGACATTTTGTGAGGACATCCAATAGACTATAATGGCCTCCTAAAGATGGCTTGTATATCTATGTTAAGAAACATAAATAATTCTTGCAACATAACATCTATCAAGTTCTTATTATGTGTAGGAACAACTTTTGATTTAGAAAAAGGATGGGGAAATGTGAGACATCATTGGAGTATGGTGACTTAAAGGAGGAGATATATTTGACACAATTTTATATCTATGTTGAAAAAGATAAGTAATTCCTATAAATCTATATGGTTTGAGATAGTCACCCAAAACATGTTATCATGTTTAGGGGGTTTAAAATCTAAATTGGAACACTATGCATATTAGAGATAAGATAGTGATCATTTTTTTATTTTTATGTAGGCCGGATTTTTGGAGGAAATCACATAGATTAAGAATGCCCTCCCCAAAATTACGAAAAATGAAAATAAAAATATAAAAAGTGGGAGAACATGAGTTTGACGTATTTGACTCAAGCTATCTCATGACTCAAACAAACACAGAGGAAATCACATAGATCAAGAATGGCCTCCCCAAGATTACTAAAAAATGAAAATTGAAATAAAGAGATAAAATTGGGAGAACATCAAACATTTTGTTTCATGTATTTGACTCCAGATGTCTCATGACTCAAACAAACACAATATGGTCAACATAAACATATGCAAAATCTGGGTATAACAAGAGTCCTCCATTAAAAAATAATTAATTCCAGTAGCTTTCACCCTCCATGGCTACCTACCATGATATATATATAAAGTTATTATAATAGGAGGTTCTCCTGATTCTCTGTAACATGATTATAAATTTAATATACAACTATGGTTAGTGAGTACTAAATTGAAACTGGATTTGTTTTTGAAATTATGAAAACTACCCTATTTTCACATTTAAATTAAGAGAAATATTGCATAGATTTGATGTTGTATGTTCATGCCCAGGTACCATGATTGATTCTTGAGCCTCATTTGATCACTGAGGTGTTCCAAGGTTTGGAATGAGTGTATAAAGCCCATGAAACCCAGACTGTACGTTGAGCCTCATTTGATCACTGATGTGTTCCAAGGTTTGGAATGAGTGTGTAAAGCCCATAAAACCCACACTATGGCTGGGGAGAAGAGAAAGAGAAAATTGAGAAAGAGAAAATCCATATTTCTAGCCAAAAAATCAGAGTCCTCTAAAAGGCCTTTGGTTGCAGATAGCGATGATTATACATAGACAAATGTACCAATGTTTTACAGATGCTGGATTCTTTAAAATAAACCTTTAAGTGAGAAAGAATCTGCAGAAATACTTAAAACGCTATGTGATGACTCAAAACCCTAAGAACGTATAAATATGTTAGAAAGGATGATTGCACAGGAGCATATTTGTAAATTTGAATACAATGGGCGATTTTTTGGTTGGCAATGCGGTTATAAAGAAAAGAAATCAGTGGGAGCACGCAGGGTCCTTTCTTTCTTTAAACAGCTAAATCTTTACTAAATGTAAGTCTAGCTCCGAGCAGGGTCCTTTCTTTCTTTAGGGAGCTAAATCTTTAATAAATGTAAATCTAGCTCCCCATGCTATGGCTGCTACACATAATTTTAGCCTGTAATTCAGATGTAAGGTGAATTACATGTAAGGTGGCATTAAAGGCCAAGGCCTTGGATCTTTAATTTTAGCCTGAAATTCAATTTCAAATGGATCTTTGGGGCGATGAGGTATTAGGAGTCACGCGCTTCTAGCGGTTTTGAGCTACGAATCTATCATTTTAGTTTGCCAGCTGGCTGGTAAAAATTCCTTCACGGTCGGACTCGCTGCCGGAAAGATCCCTCCAGGTTAGCAACTACATTCGTCGAGATAGCCACACAAGTGTGGCTCACAGTGCTAGCAGGCACAATCCACCCAACACATGCGCCAAATCCTAGATTTGCTAGAAACTAGAAATCATACACAGGAGATTTACAGTGCGGGTTAAGAATAAAAAGCCCCAAGTGGATATACAGGCAGGGTCTTGCGGCATTTTCTGAGTCTATTCATGAGAGTCGCCAGCAAGAAAACTATGCGATAGAAAGCACGATAATAATAATAAATTGCAAGACGATGGCAAGGGTTCGAAGCAACTATGGCTTGAGCAACCCAGTATTCGCGTGAATTACCATGGCCATTATATGCAACGCGTCGTAATTACCATCGCCATTATCAGCAACGCGAGATAATTCGCGTGAATTGCCATCGCCGTTATCCGCAACGGTTATGATAAGTGAGTTATTCGTATCATACGCAGAGTAACCTTAGCCGGATATGCCATTTGCCGGTGGCGCCAACCATTTCCGACACGTTATACGCGAGTTCATTCGGGGCAATGCCAGTAACCATTGCCAATTATGCGAGGTATTTCCGAGCGAGCAGGTACCATATGACTGATGTGCGACTTATCTCTGCCGGATATGCGATTTGTCATTCCAGTTATCACCGGCGAGATAAGACGCGTATACGGGAAGTATAAGTAGCATATCCGGCAGAGATAGGTCGCGTTCCAGGCTCATAATTGGCATATCGGCATAACCAAACCGCATTGCCCAGAAATTACTAGCGTATCCGGCAAAGAATTCTCGGATATCCAGAAATACCTGTTGGAAATAGCTCGCGTTATGTAAAGGTCGCATATCGGCGGGGACATTTGGCATATCTGACCGCATATCCTGCTAGTAACTCTCATATCACTACCGCGTTGATAGTGAACAACTCACCTATCACTACCCCGTTGATATTGAATGACAGCGCGTTGATAGTGAACAACTCACCTATCACTACCCCGTTGATATTGAATGACAGCGCGTTGATAATCAATAATTCACGTATCAGTTGCGTTCCAACTTCCAAGTGAGATTAACAAACCCTATACGAAACATCCATAAGTGAAAATATATGGATATCGTGAAATTTCGCAGGAAATGTCGTTGTGGATATCTGCCACCATTCCTTTGATGTTTCGAAGGACAAATTTGCCTGACAGAAAATGGGAGCCGCTGCGTACGAATTATTTGCCTGACGGAAAATGGGCAAGCCACAGCTTACGGATTCAGTGGAATACAGATTTGATAAACATTCTGGACAGCCAAGAATTGCCATATGATGAATGCATGGATTGATGAGCCCGCTGTTTATTCTCCGTAGAAAGGTGACTTGGTTGTTAGGGGTCAGAATATCATCAGCCTTTTCACCTCAATTGATGCAATTGAATTAACAATGACAATAAACGGGAAAACTTGAAGTAAAGAGTCCAGAGCTGTAGTGAACAACTAACCCGTATAGAGGAAGTGAGCGCGGTTGCTTTTTCTGCAAAAATATTTTGAAATAGGCTCTTAAGTTTTCTCAGTGGATTAAAAAAAAAAATTGAAGTAGGCTCTTCAGTTTTTTTCGCTATCACAACCAGTATCGAACAACACAAGATCAGCTTCTGCCACTGTTTGATCATCTAGTACAATCCCCTTACTGCAAAATCCCAAGTTAGTAGATTTTCGAAATTCAATAAACCGTATTCTACAATACGCACCCTATTAATATAATAAATAGTAATAAAACATTTTGGTTGCAATAAAATTAAATGATTTTTTTAATTATCATTTGATATAAAACATTGATTTTAGCTTTGAAAATTAAGATCAAAGCCCTTTTAGGTGAGAGGGTCATGAATACAATCCCATTCGAAGTACGACTTGGAAGATTATCATTCACAACCATTAAGTTGTCTTTACTAACCAATGGTACTAAAAATTCCGGTCTTCCTTCCACATATCTTTCATACACCCATGGTTATTCTAAATACTATGGAAACTCAGAATGATGGAAAACACTGTTTTTTTTCTCTTTTGTGAGTGTTTTTGTGGGTAAATGAGGGTAAATGGTTCTGGTGCATAAATTATAAATTACATAAAACAATGAAAAAAGAAAAAATTGAGATAAAATATTTAATTTAAACATAAATAAACTAATTAATTACTAAAAATATTCAATTTAAACATAGATAGTAAAATATTTAATTTAAATATAAATAAACTAAGTATCAAAAATATTCAAATTAAACATAAATAAATTAACAAACTAACTGTGAAAACTATTCAACTTAAAAATAAATAAACTAACTAACTTTGAAAAATATTCAATTTAAACATAAATAAGTAAACAAACTAAACAAACTGTAAAATAATATTTTGATATAAAATATTCAATTTTAACATAAATAAACAAACTGGCAAATAATTTTTTTTATGGCACTTCAAGTTGTACTAGAATTGGGTTTTCCACTAGTTTTAAAAACACTTGTAATTTTTTGATACAATACTCAATACAAACTAGTGTAAGAGCATTATTTTTTTTTGGATATCAAGGTAGTGTAAAAGCATTATATTTTTTTAGATATCAGAAGAAGGCCAACACACTGAAGTTTCGAAATAACTTTCTAAACTGTTATGCGCGATCACGCTATCTCCGCACATGCACGATAACACGCACACAGGCATACACGCATACCCGTCCAGACACATATAGGCATATGTACATGTGCACAGGCATACCCCCACGGCTGGCACACACACAGGTAAGGAGCTGTCCTGGAATCAATCGAGAAGTCTCATAAGCAAGAGAACATGGGATGATCTAATGGGATGATCAGAGGGATGGGAGGATGGGGATTCAACCTGGCCTGGGGATTCAACCTTACCTGGGGAATAGAGCTGAGGCAGGGGACCTTTCCTAGGGCATCAACCTGTCCTAGAGCTCTACAAACTTGAAAATTGAATATAAGCAATGAACTGCAACACTGTACATGAATTTAGATAACAAAGTTGTTAGAAAAGTTGGCTACTAATTTCTATGTCTTTACCCTGTCCTTACTGTAAAGTTACTTACTTTTCACCATTTTTATTCTGAATTTTAAGTATCTTTTTTAGGGATTTTAAGTACTTATATGCAAATTTATGAATGGAATTTTTGAAACACATTACACACTGCTTTAAAATAATCTAGATGTTTTGGGAACAATTTCTACAAATAACTCTTGGTATTATCTCGAAAGCCTATTTGTCTCTAAAATTTTTAACTTAACACCATCTTGTTGAAAAATCACAAAAATCATAAATGCTCTAAAAAATAAAAGAAAGATCACCTCCAACTCTACTTTCAATTCATCTGCATATCAAAATATCAAATCATCCTTCTGTTACTCCTTAGCTCCAAAAAATCTAACGACCAGTGGAGGGTACCTATTCCTTCTAATTGCCTGACTTCTTTCCTGTCAAGAAAACAAATTAGTTCCCTTGATGAAACTTGGCACTCAATACAGCAATTCCGTTGATCAAACTTGGGACTCGATATAGGCTGTATTAAGGCTCGAAAGTTCTAGGTGCGCATTAGATATGGAAGAACCAGTGAACCACCCAAGTTCGTAGCTCAGTCAGATTGACAAAATTCCTTCTCATTGAACACACTGGCACATGTGGATGCCTCACCATGAATGCCACGTGTTTGTTTGTTATTTTTTATTTTATATAATGTTTATGATATATTGAATTAGGTTTTTTATTTTTCATATTTGTAATAATGGGAGAATTAGGCTTTCCCTTTTTTAAATTTGTAATCCTTTTTAATTTATTTAAATATTTCTGGTATATTTTTTATTTAAATAGTTATAATGTTGTATAAAATGTATTAAATAATGTTATAAATATTACAATTAATTATTTTGTATTTTGCGTACAATGCTATAATTAATGTTTTATATACAATATAAAGAAAAGAAGGTGGCTTAATTAATTAATTAAATCAATAATGACAGTTAATACTAATATGGTGGTGGAGCACCTCCTGCCAAAGATTAAATTTGATGAGCTATATTTAGGATTTACATGCATTACAACCTTCAAACTTTTTTCTATAACCCACTCTAATTTTTCGCTAGGACTTCACTTTTACCTTAATTCACATCAACTTATGGTCTCCTAGTCCACGGGAGAGGTTGTGACCCCCTCCTACCACAATGTAGTCTCACGAGATGTTGAGTCTAGGAAAAACATGGCTCCCCTCCTACCACAATGTAGTCTCACGAGATGAGAATTTTAGGAAAAAGGTGGCGGCAACCACACCTCATCAATCCTCCCCGCAAGGATCTTGAGCGCTATATCCCACAATGGATCAAGTCGTTGTGGTCCAAAAGTCTTTCAAAATCCCAAGTATGAGGTCAAGTCAAATAAAATCTTGGAGCACATAGAATTCATGCAAGGCCACGTTTTAATGTGTCAAATTTATTGATAATTCGCCACCAAAACAAAACATCGAAGCATGGAGCAATGCTAAATGGGAGCTAAAAGTGCATGTTAATTTACATATTGGAGTCAACGGTTTTCTTACGATGATCTTCACTAATTTAGATGATCATTCAAGGGCATTTCAGAATGGCCCTTATTTTCTGAGCACAACACAATCCCTTTCAATAGGATCAAAAGTCGGTAGAGAAATCCTTACAACTACAACTCGAGCCCATGGTAGGCACTTCTACAAAGAAAATGAAAAACCGAGATAATGCACTCGATGGAGCCTGAAATGCATGATGCAAAGACAATGTTGGAAGAAATGAAAATGGAGGAAAGTTCTCCGCTAAGCATAGAAGACTTGGATGAAGTGGAAGTAGAGGAGAAAACCCTCTCCGAGATACTAGAGTAGTTGCAATGCCAAGGACCGAGTTCAATTTTCAAGGTCGAAATGGCTCTTCTCAAACAATCATATCTTAGGATTCAAATCAAACTTTTGGGGAGAGTTTTGACTCAGAAATCCTCATCATTGTTCTCATTCTTTGGATTTGAGAGACCCCCTCAAACCAATAAAAGGAGACAAATGAGGTGGGAGGAAAAGTGCACAAGAGATAATACAACAAACACAGAATCTTCTCGCCAATTCACATAATATTAGTTCTCTTTCAAAGGTGTTTTTCCGCATACCTCCTTCTCAATGAAAGTAATTTTGTGGAACATAAGTGGTCTCAATAACAACATAAAATAGAGACTACTTAGAGACAAAATTAATAACGAAAAACCTATCATTATCATCTTGCACAAAGTAAATGTTGTTTGAGCCACCATGGAGGCTCTACTGGAGTAATGGTAGAAAAGGCATGAGTCGATCTCTCTTGATGCTCAAGGAACAACAGCCTATCAATCCTATTAAACCCCATTGAAGTATTTTTTCATGATTCATAGTAGCCCCCACGATCTTGTCTCATCCTCTCTCGAAAATTTCAACCAATCATATCAAAGAATATGGGTTTCTTAATGGCAATATATGGGGCACACATGTTGGGGATAAAATTTATTTTCTCAACAACCTCATTTAGCTTCAACAACTGCATTTGAATAAGAAATTCATTGTTGGAGGGGACTTCAATATGATTACCTCACACAATCCTTCAAATATGAAATTAGACACATGGCGTTAGCTGAGATAAAAATGGTAAATGGAATCTATACTTGGATAACAACAGAGGAGGTAGGCGCGAGATAAACTATACATATTTCTTATCTCATAATAATTATGGGAAAAATACCCCCTCTTCGAATATTCCATCATTACGAGTGCTCACACGGACCACTCGCCAATAGTGTTAGAATTGGACCTCAAAGAAGCTACAGAAACCTGACTAGACCACTCACATATAGTGCTAGAATTAGACCTCAAAGAAGTTTCTTAAAACTCACCATTCATAATTGAGAGTTTTTTATTAATAGATTCATCCTTCCTAGAGAAAGCCAAGGAGTAGTGGTGGGATTTCGATAATTCAAGCCTATCCCCCATCTTCACCTTTCAACATTAGTTAAAAACTCTAAAAGGTTTAATTAAAAATTTGAATCATGAAGAACTTTCAAACATCTTCGAGAAAATATAAATATGGAAACTGAAATGGAATGCATTCAACAATAAATGACACTTGAAGGGTGGTCTAAATGTTTTTCAAAGAAGGATCGGGGGGTTCTTAAAAAACTAGAGGAAAGACAGAAGCAAGAGGAGACTTTATGGAGGAAAAAATCTAGGATCTCATGGCTCAAGGAAGGGGACAAGAACACTCAGTTTTTCCACAAACCAATGTTGAAACATAGGTATCATAATTGTATCTTCTCACATACCAGCTAGAATGGATATCATCTCTCTTATCATAGGGATATTCAAAAAGAAATTACTTCATTCTACAACAATATCCTTAAAGAACCTAACCCTAATAGATTACAGGCCATGGAGAAAATAATCACCCAAATTATAAGATTGGTCATTGAAGATCAAAACACGCCTTTAATGAAGGAAATTACTTTGTAGGAAGTTGAGGATTAAGCATTGATGAGCCTCCCAAAAAATAAGGTCCCTAGACTAGATGGCTTCACCTCATATGTTTTCCAAACAAGTTGGGAATTCTTAGGTGAGGAGATATTAGCTTTGGTATAGGAATCACAAAGAAGATTCTATATTCCCCCTTACTTTAAATTCCACATTCCTCACTCTTTCTCCTAAATGAGCACGAGCAGGAGACCTAAGTAGCTTCTAATGTATCACATTCTGAAATGTGATGTACACAATCATTTCGAAGATCATTCTGCGTATACTTTCGTTTAGCACCCCATCTCCTCGACACTAAGCCAAACCTAAAGTTCATCTCCCCTTCCCTTAGGCATTTCTAATTTCCACGGTCTAGTGAGATCAAATTTCTCATTTCAAACCATGGATTTTCTACGCAAATGTCAAGAGAACCAGGTAGTGTCCCAAAAAATCACAATAGGACAAATCCTACGACATAGTAACCTCCAATCGCCAAGTCGATGGTTTATTTGTCAAGTATTTGCAACTTCCTATGTTGTGTGACCTAGTAACCTTTTTTCTAAAATAAACCTAGGCCCAAATCTACTCATCTTATTCCCTGCATTTTGAAGATGAATTTATAGTCTCTCTTTTGCTTAATATTATTTATGTCATCACTCTAATATTAGGATTAATCATTTCAAATTCCAGGTGATGTTTACCTTAATTTTTTCTCAATTTTATATCAATATCATCTTTCTCTGGAGAAATGGTGCCTCTAATGGTCAAGTCCTCCTACAAAAGTGTCCAGACTAGTGCCCAAGAAGTTCCAGAAGGACCACCGCTACAAATTTACTAGGACACGACATCTCAAATCAATAATACCACTAAACTCTCTTGGTTTCATATATATTTAGATTTATCTAAGAAAAATGTTCCCTGGGACTAGGAGGATTTCAAGGTATATGTTAATATCAAGAGGTCCTATATTCACAAAGTGGCCACAAATATTTCTATCTTCCCATGTGTAGTGACCATTCACTGGATATTGTAGAACACCAATACAGGGTGATGGGTAACGAGGAGCCACACAAGCTAAGCCTTTGCTTCCATTTATTCTATAGATATTGTTTCCTACTATATGTTATGAAAGAAGGAGGATACCTTTAATACTAGGTGGATGTCATATTTCCCTGTGGAAACTAAGGACATCCTGAAATCATGGTGGAAATAACCATCTATGTTTTGGGATAAGGCTAATCAGCTTTACTGAGGAAGATCTACTAATTCATGCCAACGATGATGAACCAGTAATATGGCAGATTTTGGTACCTTTCCTGGGATTTGGATTCATATTATGTACATTGTTGCCACTATGGCCACTATTTTTAACTTGATGAGCATTCTAGCTTCATCTATGAAGACCAACATACAAGTAGCAATGATTCCAAAGAGGGACCAACCATCAAAATTCTATATGGCATTATATGTTTTAAAACTACTGTGTGCAAGGTGCCATTTTGATGAACGAAGCTACAACTAGACCCACGAGGTGTCAAACATTGTGCATTTTCATTACAAAATCTTTTGGGACCCAAACTATAAAGGTATGCATGAATCCATCTCTGAATCATTCATCACTCCTTTGTACCAATTACTCTTTGGAGAAGAGGCCCCATGTATGTCCAAGAGGTATAGAGAAATAATCATCGGAGTGGTAGATTATTTTCCTATCTAGGAGAGAACCTTTATCAAAGTATTTGGTTCATACAATCCTCCTCACGTTGTCCCCATATTTGTGACACATAAGTTTATACTACAATAAGTTTGATACCAGATGACCATAGGTTTGTCTAAGGCACTACACAAAGGTAAGAAAAATCCTTTGCCCACCTTCCCTTTGACTATTTGGGCCTATACCATTACGAATTTTAAAGAAGTAGAAATAGAATCTAAGGAGATGAGGGGATTCTACTTTGTAGAACTGAGTCACCATAGGTAGGAACCTAAGGGGATTATGGTAGCACACTGCAAGAAAGCAGGCCTCAACTGGTCATACATGCAAAGAAAACATTTCCATGAATACAAGGTCAAGAACCAGTATAATAATGACAAGGAAATAGGGCCAAGCAAGTAATAGGAAAATGAGGATGATCAGGCCAAGTAGTCATAAGAAAGCATAAGCCTACAATCTAGTACAACCCTTCTAGAAAGGAAGAAATATGAGCAAAAGACAAGTGGAAAACAAGAAAAGCATAAGGGAAATGAACGAGAAGGCCCTTTGGAGGAGAAAGAGGAAGATGAAGATAATAAAACCGTCAAAGAAATAAACACAACCCTTGCTAGGAAGAAGTAAGAGTTGAGGAGGAAAGGGGAACAAGATATGAGGTAGTCACAGAAGATACGAGACCAGTAGCCTAATGATCTCTAGCAATGACAACAGGAAGAAGAAAAACAGAGGAAGAAAGAACAAGAAGAATGATTAATGAAGGAAGAGGAAGAATCAAGGGCACAAGAGGGCAGAATAGAGAAACAAATAAGAGGAAGAAGAAATCAGGAAAATGCAAGAAGAAGGGGAGTGAAAGAGAAAGCGAAGGCAAGAAGAAGAGCTGAAAAGAAAACAATAAGATGAAGAGAGATAGAAGAGAAGAATCAAAGAATATCAAAAGAGGAAAGTCAAGGGAGATAAATGGAGGTAAGAGGAAGATGATATGAAGAAATCACAAGAATATCTCAACAAGAAAATGAGCTGAATTCCCAACCTCAGGCACAAAATTAAGATTATGATATGCAAGTTGATCTCCCTCCATTAGATGTGTCTCCATCCACCCCAATTACCTATGGACACCTTCCCCTCCTTTGCAGGAGGAGGGA
>APFE030467866.1:0-10335 GCA_000404065.3 Pinus taeda | reverse complement strand
CGTGAGAACAAGCTACAATGTGGGAAAATACGTGGGCAAACTCATTGGCATACTCAATCCCTTGATTGTGCAAGATCGGATGCACAACTATAGTCACAACTGATAGCAATCTGATTCTCTAACACCTGTCCCTGCTGAACTGAACATGCACTGACATGCAACTGAGTTAACTGATGTATTCATTAGTTGTATTATGAGTTAATAACTTATGAATTAATTAATAACTAATTCACCCAACTCATCTCTAGTCTATTCGCCAGTTAGACTAATACAACCAGTTTAACAAAGCTAAACTGAACACAACTCCATCAACTGCACCTCCAGTCCACTAAACTCAACTCACTTGAGTTCTAACAGAAGTCATGCATGCAAATATTCAACTAACCCATAAGAACCACGATATTTCCTTCTGGGATCTGCATGTACCACATCCGTAGCTCATCCTGAAGTGCTCCAAGAGAATAAGACAAAGTTTATAGTCTAAATATTATTATGAGCTAATATATTTGACTGTTCTATATTTAGACTGAGCAGTCACTCCGCTGTGGTGTCACTCTGCTGTGGTCTAAAAATAGAAGTCCATCTATTTTTTCCAAAACTTGATCAATCATCCATAAACAGCAACCTGCAATCCATATACATGATCCATATGTCTAAAAATAGACATAGTCTAAAAATAGACTTGCGCCAAAAATAGGCTGCGGGCCCACTTAGTGAAGGCGACTCTTTTCACTAATCTCCATCATCTTGTTGCAATCTCAACAAGGATTTCTCACATGTAGGAAATTTCCATCCTCTAAGAGTGGCACCTCCTTCCTAGACAAGCCCCCTACCTTAATCCTCTTGAGGTTGAGCCTATCCTTAGTCCTTCGTCTCAACACCCTCCCCCCCCTTGATTTCATAAATTTGAACTTCAATGGAGCATATAAATGTAATCCAGGACTTGGCGACTTTGGTGGAGTTTTTAGAGATTATTGTGGCTATATTATATTCATGTTGTTTGGTCCCTTAAGGAACACTACTAACAACATTATATAATTAAAAGTCATAGAATAAGGCCTATGAATGGCTCATTCCCTAGGATTTTAAAAGCTAATAGTAGAAGGTGACTCTAAAATGATTATCAACATGACATCAAATATTCTCAATGGCACCTACCTAGGTAAAGTCCCCCTTTGTTGGTGCTTGGCTAGATCCTTAGATAAGATGATTAAACTCCTCTCTCTCATTCAATTCATCATTCTTTGATATGTGCATCAAACAAGAAAAATTCGTTCTAACCTTTTAGCAAATGAAGGTTGCAAAGTCCAAACTATGTCAATCTTCTTGTTCTCGATTTCACTTTTGAACTTGTCCCTAAAATAAATTTGTTTGGAACATGTGCAACAAGATTTACATTTCCTAGATGGGGTGACTTGCGCAAGAAACATGGGGGGAAGCATTATTGTCATCCCACCCATTAATACAGAGGGAGGATATGATAACACATCCCCCCTTAACACCAATGAAGCACATCCTGTCAACCTTGATTGCACTGCTCCTTAACTCAGCACACATAATGAAGGACCTCATGCACACACAATGGCATTTAGTGCTTAAACTCTCTTGGTGCACTTAGAGATTAGGTAGGATTAAATCCATCTATTTGTGTTGATCAATAGACACACTCGAGCTTGAGCTCATGAAACATAATAGTCATTCATGAAGGCAAAGGTTTTTCATAACACTCAGAGCCACCCCCTTGCACACGAGTTACATTGATTTATTTTAGCATGTCAGGTCATTTCAATCATTATGCTTAATCCTGGAAAAAATTGGTATAGATTAGATGACGTAGCTACATGTATTTCTTTGGCTTGAGTCCTTTTATTTGGTTGTTTCTTGTTCAACTCCACTTCCTCTCTTTCACATCTGAGTGATAGCTTTGGACTCATGAGTTGTCTCCTTTTTCAGCTATTATCTCTCTATGTATTCATGGGCTTGCCTTCTCTTCTAGTTGCTAGTTCCTTGGCCCCTCCTACGAGTCCTAACTCTAACTTGGATTTTTACCCTCAATTTTGTCACTCCCAACATTTCATTTCTTCAACCCACCCCTCCTTGCCTCCCTCACTCACTTTAGTTTCTCCCTCGTCAACCCTTATTTTCCATATTCCATTAGTTTTGAACTCTATTTCTCCTTTAGCCCTCTATCTCCTCTCTAGCTAACTTTTAACATCCTTAGTTAGAATACAATAGTGAGACTTCATATTCCCTACTACTAAGAGGTGAGTGGCTATAGGGCCCAACAAAGAGTGAAGAGATTTAGTACTTATTCTCCTAGCCATATTTTTCTACAAATCTAAGAAACAACTCCTTAAGCAGAGTGAGAAATTACATATGAACACTAGTGTCTTACAGATTCCAAAGTGTTAACTAAGGTGGAAAATTGGGTTATAGATATAAGACACTCTAGAGGCCACTTCAACTACTACATGCAGGTTGTTGACCTATATTGGCATTCACAAACACTGCTAGGAATGGTGTTGATCAATAGGAATGAGGCTCAGGGAGACATCCTCCTTCAACTAGAAGAGATTGAGGTGCTATCCCACTCCACAGATTGTAGACTTAGTAAAGTTGAAGTTCACCTTGGTTTATCACCTACTCCAAGTTGCTCTCTAAAAGGAAACAAGGACCCCATCCCACACCTGCTCCACGCTGCTAACCAAAAGGAAACAAGGACCCCATCCCACTTGAAACCTGTGGCTCCAACAAGTCCTAAATGTTCTCTAGGTTAGCTAGTTTTTTATTTCTTAAACTTAGTTTTTCTTGTTTTTTAGCAAGACAAATGACCCTAACAACCAAATCATCTTTATTGTTTTTAGTTTTTTTTTATATATATTTTGGTTGAAACCCATCAAAAATTTCACATAACTATTATGAAAACTGAAATTTTGTGCTTATAGTAAATGATAAATGAGGCATTTTGTATTGTTAATGTGAGAAATATGTGCTCAACAAAACTAAATAATATATGGATATTTGTATTTTTTTTTACTAAGCTGATGTGGTATTTTGATTAAGTAATATATGTTTTTTTATTGTTTCAATAAAATGATGCGAGTATTTTGATAAAATTTGATTAAATATAATATATGTTTTTTTGGTATTGTTTTAATAAAAAGATGTGAGTATTTTGATAAAATATAGAATAGTTAGTTTTTATGTTTTAGTTTTTATAAGGTTTTAAATTTATGAAGTAAATTCTCACATATCATTAACACCACTCACCCATCCAACCACCAAACACAACCTACGCATTTGAAAGGAGTAGTAAACCGTAAACGTATTCAAGAAACTAGCCGACTCCACCATTAAATTTTTACGTACATATAAAAGCACTTCACATAGGTCGTAATATCGTGAACTTCTCTATCAACGTGTACATGCTCTTTAATTTCCACCTCTATCAACGAAAATCTTCCCTGCAGCTTACCAAAATGGAGTCCGATCGTGGTTTTCCCGATGAATTTGTTGATACACTGGTTCAAGATTGTCTATGGAAGAAGATCCTGTACAGATGCTCTATGATCGCAAGACGCTCGAGAGAATTTGGGACACCAAACACGATGCTGTCAATCCATACACCCTCCAGCCTTTCAACATTAGCAATGCCGTTCCGCAGGTTGAACTGAGGCAACAAATGTCCCAATACATTCTTGAGAACAGAAGCCGAACCCTAACCCTAGATCTTGACGTTATTATCGACTACACCGTAGTTGCAAAGGAGGTTAAGTCGAGCACCATAAGAAAATTATTTTAGGTCCAAATCTCTCAATATTTAAATTTTAAATTTTGAGTGTTGGATTTCCTCCTTTTTGAATAAGTCGACTCCATGAGAAGCCCCTCGCCTTCATCACTATGAATATGGGCATGGATCCTCCATAAAGTCATGAATTGAACATGTTATCATTTGTGATTTTCTTCTCTAATTTTTGTGGCACTTAGTAATCATGCACACATGTAGTAATAGGTCACATTTTTGGAGTTGGTTGGATTCATCTTTTATGTTCTTTGTTATGTTCTTTTGTTGGGATTTTGGAATCAACTGAGTGGGCTTTTTTTCCCTTGTTTGACTCTCTTTTAATAGATTTCTATGGACTCTTTCTGAGGCTACATGTGTAGGTCCTAGAGGTCATATTTGGCCCACTTCCTTGCAAGGGTTTAAACTTTAAAGAATACAATCTAAGGTTTGAATTCATCCTTCATCACAAAGACTTCTATGGAAAGTTGAGGCATCCTTTTGGACAAGGCTATTTTTTATTCATCTATAGACTAGGCCAAGTTTCCTTGCAAATTGTTAAGGTCAATATGAGGCTATTGTGGGTTATCTAAGGTTACATTTGTTGCTTCATATGAAGACCTATTCAAAAGTCTCATATAGACAAAGATCACTGATGTTCCTTGAAGTGTTTTGCAAACTCATCTGAAGCAATCCCGAATGGTAGAGTAACTTAATTCAATGGTTGGCCCAAAGATTGGTTTAAGGACTTTATATGACATGTCCCTCTAACATATTAAGGCTATTCATTGTGGTGAACCATCTTAAGCTACTCTTCCACATTTCTCTGGTACAATCCAATCCTTAAAGGCTTATCTTTATAAGTAAGGTTTTCATTGGATCATTTTTTGTGTAGGACTAGTTTGGAATAAGGATGATTGGAGACTTTCATTGTTAGATTGTGAACCATTTTAGAGTGATTTCCAAGGTATTTTAAGGTCAAGTTAATTATAATATTTGGGAAAAAGTATCCCTAAGAATATTGATCATTTTCACACCACATTGAGAGCATAAAATCCTTATCTTATGAGTCATTGAAATTCAAAAAGGGGCTTCATCTATAGTAGTGGAAACTTTGTATTAAGGGCTTGAAAGACCATTATATAGCAACATATGTGTGTTGGAATAAGAGGTGCACTATTGACAACAAGATAAGGACAGAAAAAAGTAGACTAACAAGGTTAGATCAGTGGTAGAGGAAGACATCTTCAGGCATATCCTTAAAAGTCAATGGCACACTTGACATCAATAGACTTGAGATCACTAAAGGGAATCTTCAGGAACAATATTACAAATACCTACATTAGAAAACTTGAGGCATGATTTGATTGACGTGCATTATCAAGTATTGAAATTGGACAAGTGAACATTTACAGTATATAAGGGGGCAGTTTTGTATTTAGGCATTTGATTCTATATCTATAGCATACATTGGTAGTAATGGGGTTTATTGAATATCTTTATAAGTGGGTCATTTTCCTTAGTACGGGAGACCACAATTTATTTCTCTGTTTTTTCAGGATTATTGAGTGGTGCAAGGCAGGAGAGTGAAGCCTACATGGAATATGTATAGCCTATGAAACGAGAATAGAAGAGGAGAACCCATCCAAAAGAGAAGCATCCTTTACGACATCTAACAAGATAAGAGAAATTACAACAATTAAAGCCAATCAGTAGTTGTAGCTGTAGTGAGATTTAGGATGAAAAACTAGCCAATTTTGTAATGAAATTGAAGACAGAAACTGGAAAATATAAATGTAAGCTCCTCTTGAAGTGTTTCAAATTTGGTGAAATTGTTATTTTTTATTCAAAATTTCCTTATGCAAAATGTTCAGATGATGAAGAATAATCTCCTAAGAAGGTAAAGAAAAATCTGAAAAGATATAAGAAACTAGGTAAAATTAAAGTCTTCAAGGAAAGTCTCTACTCAAAAGAAGACAGTTCTCATCTTATGAAGAGAGTGGAAGTTACACGATAGTGACAGTGACACTCGAAGGGTTTTATTTATGGAAATGGATAATAGAAAGGGATATCCTAAAGAAGATGAAGAAGAATGTGAGGTATACCTTAAAAGAGAGCTTGTCAGTGCTTTAAAAGATGTAAAGATAGAAAGGATGAAAGTTGAGGCATTGGTAGCCAAGTTGAGTGAAGTAAAGAGACACGCTAAAGGTCTCAACAAGAACACTGAAGAGTCATAGGAGCTTATCATCAATCTAAAAGTGCAGTTAGAGGATGCCAAGAAAATTGAAGAAATACCCAAAAGGGAATTGGAGGAATGCACCCAAATAAAGGAGAGTTTGGAAGCATAGATAGTCTCACTACGAAATGAAGCAAATAAGAGGAATATCCAATAAAATTTTGTAAATAACACCAAAGTGTTGAATGAAATTATTAAGAAACAAATTCCATGCAATGAAAAATCAGGATTAGGATACAAGTCCACCTTTTGTCAAAGTTTCAAGCTCCGCGATGACAGAAAAAGAAGCCAAACAAAAGTCACATATAAATATCATCAAGGACCCTATCAAGAAAGAGGAAAGTATTCTTGCAAAATAGAAGGTTCCAGATCAGAAGAAACAAAATCAACAACCTATAATAAGGAAACCTCAAGAGGAAGGTCTCTATAGAACTACACCACTAAGAAGATATCCCACTCTCAAGTATCAAACTATTTTCCTTGGTATATGTTATTCTTGCAAAAATTATGGGCACAATGCTATGAAATATAAAGCTTATGGTAGGAATAGAAGCAACATTGGAAAGTATTCTAGGAATGTTTAACCCATAAAATATTATGAAGGGCACAACAAAAAATGCAACAGGTTTGGATCCTTAAGTAATGAAGTATAGTTATACAAATGCAACAATTTTGGACATGTAGAAAACAAGTGCATGTTGAACACTCCTCTGAGGGAACCAAAGCATGAATTAAATGTTTCTTCAAAAGAACCTTCAAGAATTTAGAAGAAGGATAAAAGAAATATGATTTCTCTAAAATCCCAAAGCAAGAAAAGTGTATGGTATGTCAATAGTTGCTTCTCAACACATACTACAAGGGACGAAGACAAATTTGCATCTTTGCAGGAAGAAAACAATGGAACAATCTCATTTGGAAATGATAATTTAGCTAAGGTTATAGGATAGGGCACAATTAAGCTCGGAAGCAAGGATGTCATGGTAGAAGACATTTTTCTCATTTAAAATATGAATAATAACCTACTAAGTGTGAGTCAAATGTGTGACCACGGACACACGCTTCTTTTTAACTCAAGGAAATGTGAAATAAGAAGGGAGAAATTAGGTAGATTAGTGGCAACTACAACAAGGACACCAAATGATATAGATATCTTGGATGAAATTGGAGATAAAGGTTGTTTCTTGGCAAAAAAGGATGAAAGTTGGCTTTGGCACAGGAGAACAGGTCACATGAACTTGATAATCTGGTAAAAATTAGTAAAAAGGAAGTTGTAAGGGAGATGCTAACAAATTCAAAACCAACAAGGACCATGTGTAAGCACCACGGGGCTAGAAAAAAGACAAGGGTTGAGTTTAGGACCAAGGAATGCTCCACTTCAAAATCGTTAGAGTTAGAGTTAGTACATACTTACCTATGTGGACCAATGAGAACCAAAGGATTGGAAGCTGAACGATACTACACATTGTTTATCGATAGTTACACCAAAATGATGGTAGTAAGTTTTCTAGAGAAAAATTCAAAAGCATTTGAATGCTTCATAATTTACAAAGAGATGGTAGGAAATAAAACTGATTTGAGAATCAAGTGTTTAAGATTAGATAATGGAGGGGAAATCACATATAAAGAATTCCAACACTTCTGTGAAGAACAACGAATAAAAAGGTAATTATTGGCTTCCAAAACACCACAAAAAAATGGAGTCCTTGAAAGAAAGAACAAAATGGTGGAAGAAATGGCAAGGACCATGTTGAATGATTTCAAATTGAGAGACATATTTTGGGTTCAAGGAGGGAAATTTGTGCATATTTTGTATAGAGGAATGCTTAGAAACAAAAGTGACAAGACCCCATATTAACTATGGAAGGGGAGACTGGTGAACATGAAGCACTTCAGAGTTTTCATAACCAAATGCTACATCAAAATGGAAGATAAGAGGATTGAAAATTTTGATTCCAAAGTAGATGAAGGTATATTTGTTGGATACTCACATAAAAGTAAGGCTTGCAAATTTATAATTTAAGACTCAACAAGATAGAAAGAATTAATGTAACATTTGATGAAGTTCATGGGAAAAATACCAAGCAAGGACACTCATCTTCAAAGAAGAAAGAAACAAAAGAACCATAGTAAGAAGGAAGAATAAAAGAAGAAGCACAATCGGAGGAAGAGTCAGCTATCAACCAGGAAGAAACAAAAGGTAATCACCAGGAAACTTCTTAAACTCTTAAAATATGGTATCAAAAGAATCATCCATTAGAGAAAATCATCAATGATATGAATGCAAGAACAAGAACCAGAAGAAGCTGACAAATATGTATCCCAGAAAACGGACATATTGCACTATTGTCCACATCGAGCCTAGCAAATTTGAAGAAGCTAGGCATGATGAACATTAGATAAAATCCATGGAAGAAGAATTCGACAAGATAAAAAAGATTGAAACATGGAAATTGGTTCAAAGACCTAGGGATAAAAATGTCATTGGTACAGAATGGGTCTTTAGGAATTAGTTTTACGGATATGGGCGGGTGACTAGGAACAAAGTGAAATTAGTATGTAAAGGATATGTACAGGTTGAATGAATACATTTTAAAGAGGAATTTGCATCAGTTTCCAGGATGGAAGCTATTAGGATGTGTTAGTACTCCGTAATTTCTTAAGGCTATAAAAGAAATTGCAAAGGTAACCACAAAACCACTTTGAAGTTTAGAAACTAGCCCTTCTAAATTCAGAGAGGGATCTCTCTATTAGATTTAGCTTTGTTTACTTTGTAGGATTTTAGGCTAAATGTTAAAGTTCAGGGTTTGGTTTTTAAAATAGTTTGGTTGGAACAAGGAGGAAATCCATTGGGCAATGGGGTCAAAGGAGCTTAGAGTGATAAAGTTGCAGAAATATCAAGCTTAAGTGTAACAGGGCAAGGTAGGCATGTTGTTGGATCTTTGTAGTTTATGAAATAGAGAAGGAAGAAAAGATTAAGAATCACTTCAACTATAGAGCATTGTTACCTGAATTTTATCTTTAAACTTCATTGGAAAACATTGATTATTGCTTTAAACCATAACAGAGTGTGTTGAAATAAATTATGTACTTAATATTCTTAAAAACAATAAAGAAATGAAAGACATATGAAAACGGAGACAAGACAAGATTACAGTAAAAATAACTTCATCGCACAATTATGACACATGAATCATGTAACAATTTTTTTGTATTGATGCAAATGGCCACTTGAGCTCAATAAACAACTTTACAATGAATGCTAGTATTTCTTAATACGAATCCCAACATCAATACTTAGAATTCTGAAGTATTTATACAAGTTCTATCTAAATATCTTGACATAAAATATAAAATTTATTACAAAATATCTCAAAGATTTTTCACAAAATAGAACAAAATTAGAGGAGATATGAAACTATTGTGGTTGTTGGCACTATCCTTGAGGGTTATTGTTGATGATTGGGCCTGAAGAAGTGTTGTCATGTTTTCTTGTTGTTGGAGGTGAAAATTTTTTACTCCAACAATTCACATAATGTATCCCAATGCTCTTCACTTAGGATAGAAAACTTTAATAACTTCCTGCAAGTCTCATCTACCTCAATATACTTTTGAAAAGTAGGCTAGGCGAGAAACAGGTGCTTGATCTCCTGCTTGATGAACAGGTCAAACTCTATAGCCTACAAAAAAGTGTTCCCTATGATGCTTCCTTTAATGCCTGCAAAATTTGATTTATCTTGGTGTCAAACACACATGGTGAGCGAGAACAAATAGTAAAGATAAAACATGCAATACAATTTTATTCACAATTGATATACATTTCTAGTACAATATGGTGATCGTTGGGATTCACATCCGAAGGTCCCTTGGACTCCTTTTGTCCATTCAGCTTCCACACTAACCCATTTAGGATTAGGTGTCCAACATTCCCCCCCTTAATCCGAAGGGTTATGTATGAGTCCAAGAAGAGAGCTTTAATACAAAATGTGCAAATATGCATGGCAGCACTAGGCTGAATGTGCTCTATGAAATCTTGGTATAATATGGCGGTGGTTTAAGGATGGCCACCAACACTGGAACGCTTAGTGCATTTCCCGGAACTCTTCCAAAACTGGCAAGAAGCTGAAGTCTTCTGCTAGAGGAAGTGATCCTATTGTTTTAAAGATGGAAACCTTCAACCATAAAAGGGAGGTCTCACCCCGCATAAAAGGTAAAACTTCAACCTGAAAAGGGAAGTCTCAACCTGTGATGGTTTAAGGATGACCAACAACTCTAGAATGCTTAATGCAATTCCTGGAACTCTTCCAAAGTTGGTAAGAAG
>APFE030467864.1:9025-26245 GCA_000404065.3 Pinus taeda | reverse complement strand
TTTAGAATTTTTATTTTAAAATAAACACACCTATAAGATAATCACACGACAACTAAATTTTTTAATGAATATTTTCTTTTAAAGCTAATAAAATTTATACCACAAATAAAAATTTATAACGTATTATTGAAGATAATAATCAAATAACTCAAACCAGTGAGATTTATACCCTAAATAAAGTTACATTATAATGTCTCATTAAAAATTTCAACCCAACTAAGGAGAGTAACCTACCTTCCAAGTTGTTACCCCTTTACATAAATAGCATAAGGATTTTTAGTGATTTTTATTTTTCCTTTAAGAACAACTAGAATATCCCGGAATTGAACATTCCAAAATCCTACGGACCGTTAAAGCTCGCCCTTCAAATTTCGGGTTATTTTACACTGCAATTAAAATAAATTTATAGATAGAATTTGATAGGTAGATCGTTACTTACAAGGCATAAGTCAAATACAACTAGCATTTGCATGGATGTGCAAAGAAATGTCGAATGTGTTAAATGGATAGGGAGGGACATACGCGTGTCAGGGACATTTGACAACAACACTATGGGCATGCCCAAGAAATATAAGGACCTAGGATTAACCCCCGCACCGATGGTCAACGGTGCACTTCCCTAGAGGACTCCGCACCCAGTGGTCTTAGGGCAGTTGCCCAGCTCACAGAGCCTTATGATTGGAAACATAGCGGACTTGATTAAATGACTCTCGAGGTGCTACTTAAACTGCACAAGATCGAATTTCTCATATGGATTCTCTTTGCTAACTCATACTCTGCAACAGAAGGACGCAATTGAATGTGATCGCCTAGAAGAATAAGATGTTGGGTGAAGGACCCCATGCATGGAAAAACATGGGCCTCAAGAATTGCCTATATATAAAATTCGCTTATAACACCTTATTTACTAATCAAGTATGCCCTGTACCCTCATTTATTTATGTAAGTAACATTGTCGGGAGAGGATGTGTTTTAATTTTGGTGCAGTTGGCTATGGGGGGGCATAGAAAGCCAAACGTGGAGGCTAGATGCCCTGCAAAAATTGGTGTCACGAATCACTCGTGCGGTACATGCATGACGAGGTGTAGTTGGAATCTGAATTATGTGCCTTTATAGAAATATAGAAATCATACCTTACAGACACTTGTCTCAAATGCTTTATAATTAGATATTCCAATAATTTTATCTCAGCACAGAATGATTCATTTCATGCGATTATTGAAGGTCTATGCAAAGGTTGGTGTTCGTGGATAGCTCGGGAAGCTTATAAATAGACCACCTCTCAACATGTTGTCGTTGATAATTCTGTAGAACCTCCTTATCGATAATGTATCCCGTAACTTACACACATCCCTTTGTGGACGCCTTCCAGTCCTGCTTCAATTCCGATCTTCGTTGGCTAAAGGAAAGTAGCAAGTTGAATGTAAGCGCAGAGTGGCTCGGTCAAGCTCTAGAAATCTACCTGGGTGTCTATTCTCGGGCAGACGAGCTCTTTCCCCACATCCAGAAGGCCATTTCGCGCAAAAATCACAAGTGTGTAGATGAGCAACTAGACGCCACGGTGAAGCTCATGGACATTTGCAATGCACTGAGAGACACGATATGTGATATCAAGGAATACCACCCATCGCTGTAGATGATCATTGCTGGGTGGGGGGGGGTTTTCAGATAAACCCATCTTCACCAGGTAGCTTTTGAGGGCCCGAACAATGCTAGGTAATTGTAAGGAATTCATTGTTAAGAAAGAGGCGCAAAGTTCACAGGCTTCTTGTAGTAAGCACTCGAGACTAGACATGTGCAGCTCGATGTTGAGGAAAATCGGCGAGAAGATTTCGATGGCTTCAGCGAGTGAAACTTAAAGCAAGTCCCAGTTTTTGGAAGTATTATATGCATCAACAACGACAATGGTATTCTTTTGCGGTGTGCTGGTGGCTTCTCTATGCATCGCGGGGGAAAATATCAAGCACATCGTCAGGGATAACATGGACTCCGCCACTAGGCCAGGAAATTGACGTCCTACAAGACGTATTTTAAGTTTCAGCACGCATTTTACGATTGGTGAAAATTTTTGCACGTCAAATCTGATGTCTAAAATATATTGGGGTCCCGTCATTCTGACGTTTAATTAAAAATCCAAACCGTAAAAATCTATTGTACTGAAATTTACTAATCCCCAAAATTATTTATTATAACTAAGGTTGAGTTTACAAATACCGGAATTTACTAATCCCCAAATTATTTATTTATTTATTATTTATGACATAATTTAATGACCTATTTACTAGCATTCGATTTCACTCTCTTGCGAAACAACTTTAGAATTTACCAGGGTCCAAATACCACTTTCGCCTTTAGAATTTACCAGGGTCCACTTAGTCCACTTACCACTTTCGCCTTTATAATTTACCATGGTCCAGTTACCACTTTAGCCTTTCACATCTAACCATATGTGGTTTGATGAATTATGTGTTTTATGGTCTTACATTTTCCTTTGTGATTTCTCTTTCTTTCTAATTGGGAAAAGCAATAACATCCCTACAATCTTTTAATTTACCCTACTTCATTGTTGAATTTGTTTTTACCCTATTGCAGTGTTGAGTGTTGAATTTGTTAGCCTGTGAATATGGCATGCTTAAAATCTGCTAGACTAGTGGTATCAGCCTATGAGGTATGTACTTTTTATTTACTTATGCCATTAGTTTATTGTAAAACTTGAAAAATACTTACAAGTTATGTAAAATTTGATATGGTATATAGCCCTGGGGAAATTTTGAAGTAAATTAAGGTGTGGTTGCTTTTGATTTTGTTTTTATCCTACTGCAGTGTTGTATTTGTTAGCTTCTAAATATGTCATGCTTTCTGGTTCAAAACCGCTAGACTGGTGGCAGCAGCCTATGAGGTATGTACTCTTTATTTACTTACGTCATTAGTTTATTGTAAAACCTGAAAAATACTTAAAAGCTATGTAAAATTTGATATGGTATACTACCCCTCACGAAATTTTGAAGTAAATTAAGACATGGTTTCTTTTGAATTTGCTTTTACTCTACTGCTGTGTTGAATTTGTTAGCCTCTGAATATGGCATGCTTTCTCTTTCAAAACTGCTAGACTGGTGGCATCAACGTATGAGGTATGTACTCTTTATTTATTGTAAAACCTGAAAAATACTTACAAGTTATGTCAAATTTGATATGGTATACAGTCGGTGAGGAAATTTTGAAGTAAATTAAGGCGTGGTTGCTTTATTTACTTATGTTGTTAGTTATTGTAAAACCTGAAAAATACTTACAAGTTATATGTACATTTTGATATGGTATACAGGCCTTCACTAAATTTTGAAGTAAATTAAGGCGTGATTTCTTCCAACCAGCTTAGGGAGCGCCTAAAGAAAATTTTAAGTAAATTAAGGCGTGATTTCTTCCAACCAGCTTGGGGAGTAGCTCAAACTCAGGTTGGTAGCGATAAACCCTCAAATTCAAGAAAAAAATGTGTATTTTACTTTTTGTATTCTAATCTATTATGTGTTTTATAGTTTTATGTTATTTGGTATTTTGAATTTTCAAAATCTCACTGGATAAGAGGTTTAATGTTATTTAGTTTTGTGGAATGGGAATCCTCAAATTCAAGAAAAAAATGTGTATTTTACTTTTTGTATTCTAATCTATTATGTGTTTTATAGTTTTATGTTATTTGGTATTTTGAATTTTCAAAATTTCACTGGATAAGAGGTTTAATGTTATTTAGTTTTGTGGAATGGGAAGTTGAAGATTTTGAATTTACAGGGGCATGACTTCAAAATTGAAATTTGAAACCATTCATTATCTTTCATCATCTTATAATGTGATATGAAATTTCTATCTGAAAGCTTATCCTTTCTATATTTACAGGGACATGACTTCAAAATTGAAACCATTCATTATTATTCATCATCTTATAACGTTATCTTAAATTCTTATATGAAAGCTTATCATTTCTGTGATTTTAAGATTCAAACATTCTACAAGAATATTAATTTTTTTATTAACTCATACAATTATATTAGTAAAATTTAGAACCGTGATTTTATAAGGGAGATGAAAAAATTATATCCTAAAGCTTATCATTTCTGTGACTTTAAGATTTGAAAACGTTCACCATGAATATTAATTTTATTTATTAACTCATAAAATTGTATTAATAAAATTTAGAACTGCGAGAGTGTCATTTCAAATTTTCATGTGCGGTTTTAAATAGTTTGAAATGAATGTAAATTTATTTTATAATTAGATGTGATGGTATAACTTTACGTAATCATGGATTTGCATGTGAAGGCCATTGAGGTTGTTGAATTGAGTTATATATAATAGTTAAATTTCATTTAGCAATTTGTTTTGTTTTAAATGCAATTGTTAATACCTTGTTTTTTAACATTTAATATTTTTTTAACAAATATTTTTTTGGGTAATGGGTTTAACAATGTTTATGTTTTTTTAGGTAATAAATAAATATCCATTATTAGAAAGTATTAACTTGGCCAATTTGTATGATTTAATAAACTTTAATTTTCATATGTATTTTTTTATATAGGTGATTACAAATCTATAAATGTCTCAAAAGAGAAAACTACAAGCTACAATTGGGGAAATGTATCGATGGACAAAAGGGAAAACTTCCAAGATTCAAAACAATTTAGAAACATGTGAAGAAACCCATAATGCTAATGTGGAACAACAATTACATGAAATTTTTGGAAGTTCTTCTGATCGTGATCTAGATGAAGAAACAAATGAAGTTGAAGAAGAAGTTGCTAATAATTCAAAAATGAAAGAGCAAACAAAATGACACTTTTGTATGGAATGGTTAGATAAATTTCTTTGGTTGAATTATGTGAGGTTTGATGATAAAATAGCTATGAAGTGTAGTTATTGTGAAAAGTATAAGATGAATGGACCATGGGGTTTAGGTAATGGTTGCACAACATTACAACATGATGTTCTTGTTACTCATGCAAAATCATTGGTGCATAAAGATGCGCAGGCAAGATGGATAAATTCTTTGGAGGGAAAGATGAAACCAATTCCAGATCATATTAGATAGCTTGAAGATGTCAATAAGGAAAGAGTGATTTCTACAATGAAAGTAGCATATTTCATCTGTCAAGAAGATTTATCTCTTTCGAAGTATGAGAAACTTTGCAAATTTCTAATGGATGCAAAAACTCCATATATGCCAAAGTTTCAAGAGTACTCTTCATACACAAATTGTAAGTCTGCAAATGATTTTATATATTGCATATCAAAACATCTTGAACATATTCAGATAAAAAATATGATGGAAAACCTTTCTTCTCATTAATGGTTAATGAAAGCACTGATCGAACCTTAGAGCAACACCTTGTTGTTTATGCAACATATTTAGACTCAAAGGGTCTTGGTCCACCTATCTCACAATTTATGAAGCTCAATGATGTAGTGGATGGAAAAGGGAAAACAATATAAGATAGTGTCAATCAATTAATAAATGTTAGAGGACTTCAATATAAAGATTTGATATTTGTTTCTACAGATGGAACTTCAACAATGATTGGATATGAAAATGGTCTTGTTTCATTTTTGAAAAAGAACAATCCAAACCTTATTACAATTCATTGTGTGGCTCATAGTGAGTCTTTAGCAGCAACAAATGCTTCTAATAAAATACCTGAGTTATTATATGTTGAAAAACTTGCAAACAAAGTGTATTCATGGGTTCAAGACTCCCCAAAAAAAAATAATGAACTTAATGATTTGCTTAGAGTCATGCAAATTGATGTTCTTGATGTTCTACAAATACATTCAGTGAGATGGTTATCAAGACGGGAAGTTATTATAAGGCTTGTGAAGCTTATGCCAACAATTTTAACTTTGTGGAAAAATGAAAAAAAAAACTTCATCATGGTATGATAAAGCACAAATATATTCTATCCAATATTGTTTACATATGCTTGCTGATGTTCTAGGGGAATTGAACAAGTTGAATATGATTTTTCAAGAAGAAAATGTAGACATTACGACTGTTGGGTTGGCTCTTGAAGTAACTATAAGTACATTATCTAGATGGTTTTTGAGAAAAGAGACATTTGTAGAAGACACAATTTATCTTTCAAAATTTTTAAGTGATTCTCAAAATGGATACATTGATATTAAAGATGAAGGAACATTGGTAGATAGACATGAATTACGATACATCTCTATCTCAGCCATGGATATTGAATGCAATGAAACAAGGAAACAATCTATGAAACCTTGTATTGAAGGTACACAAGGGAGTTGTCAACAACTCACAAAAGGTTATATAGAGACTCTCATAGACTCTTTAAATGAAAGATTTCCAGACCTTCATCTTTTTAATGCAGCAAAATTGTTCAAGCCTTGCTATTATCTAGAAGAGCATCGTAATCATGAGAAAATTCAGAACGTTGGCTTTTAAAGTTTTTTTAACATTTGCAACATACCATATCAAGTGATGTTGGATTTGTAGCTTTATTTGATGTTAAAGCTTGTAAAAGAGAGTTGCACCCTTTTGTTGATTCATTAAATCTGGCTTGTGAGGGTTTTTCTATGAAAGAAGCATGGAAAGTCTTTCCTAACACAAAATAATGACACAAAACTTATCCTAATATGATGAAATTATGGCAAGCCATCCTCACTATTCCTAAAGTACAATAGATTGTGAAAGGGGATTTTCTAAGCAAAACATCATCAAGGACATCAGAAAATCAAGGCTAGGGTTGGATACACTGGATGTTTTAATGAGAATATCTTTGAATGGACCTAAATCATCTAATGTTGATTGGCATGCAGTATATGAAGTATGGAATGATACAAAGTCAAGAAGGATTCTTGAGCTTTGAAATTTCTTCTAGGTTATGTTAAGATATCCCTACTGAAAAGTTTTTTGTAGTTTCTCTAGAAAGATTGACTTTAAATGAAGTATAATTAAGATCTATTATTAAATTATTTTTTGTATTTTCTCTAACAAGTTTGAATTTCAATGAAATACACTATAGTTTGAAAAAATTCCACTAAATGTTTTATTTATACTACATTTGCATGATTTTCATTGTTTAAATAGTCTCACTATAAATTTGGACTATAAATATGATAGACTACAACTCCACTATTTTTACCCACGTACAATGATGCATGGTGTCATTAAATTTGGTTATTTTGTTTGTTGACTTCTATAATGCTAGATTTGTTTGAGTATGGTAGTGAGGTGCACAACAATTGTATTTTTATTTTTATTTAATTAAGTTAAAAAAATGAAAACCAAATATTTGTTTTCTATTTTTAGTGAGACATCTTAATTTTTTGGATCTGGAAATTATAATAAAACTAGTTTGAAAACTAACTAGTGTCAGTTGTATTTTTATTTTTATTTACTTGAGTTAAAAAGATGAAAAACAAATATTTCTTTTTAATTTTAGTGAAACTGATCCTATTTTTTTGATCTGGAAATTGTAATAAAACTAGAATTCGAGTTTGTTAATGAGGGGAGATTGAAAATTTTCATATATAATATACGTATAGACCAAAATATGTTAAAAATAATGTTTCTGGGTTGACAAATGTTTGAACATTTTGTTCTATGTACATTGTTTAAGATGTGTTATTAATGGCCAAACTACATAAAATATTATAAAAGAATGAAAAATGTGTGTGATTATATAAAATATTACAGAAGAATGAAAAATGTGCGTGATTTGAATGAATTTTCTAAGCCTTTTTAGAAGAATGAAAAAGGTCTGTGATTAGAATTTTTTTGAGCCTTTTTAGAAAAATGAAAAAGGTTAGTGATTATAATTTTCCCTTCCTTATTTTGGAGTTTATGAGGAAAATCGCTTCAATCTTTTCTGTACACAGATGAGAAGAATTTGTGAATTGAGTCGTTGATGAATTGAAATCTAGTATTGATCTGTATAAAAAATTCCTAAATTATTATTCTAGCATCATTTGGGATAATCCAATTGTCAACCCAAAGATAAATTTACGAGAACGATTTGTAATTGTTCAATCCTCTTGCTTTAATGGTGAAAAATTATAGTTGAATGGTTAACTAAAAGTCCACACTGTCCATATTTGCCTTCAAGTTTTCTTGAAGATTGTCTAGATTGGAGATCACTTGTTGATATAATTGTCCAAATTGGGGATCACGTGTTGATATTTCAGCGATTTGTTTTTGTTAGAAATGGATATATCTATGTGAAGTCTGAAAATTTGCAATTATAAGCAAAACTTTGGTAATTTGGTTTAAAGAATGTTGTGTTAAGCATGAATAAATGCTAGTAGCTGTTACTTTTAGTAAATTACCATAATTTCACTATATTTTCAACATCATATAGTGTAAGATGATTAGTATTATACTCACATTGGAGGCTTGGATGACCATGCTCACACTTCGGATCTTGTACACTGCTCACTAGTATCTATGTGAAAACTATATGATTCTATTTTGAAACTTTATGAATAAACATAAAATTATTTATTGATTATTACATAGAAGAGTTCAATGCCGGAAGATCCAATGCTACTATTTTAATTTATTAGTATGAAAGGTGGTTTATTGGCGTAAAACGTAAAATGAAAGGCATGTAAAATGTAAAAACATCATGAAATTTTCATTTGACGGGCATAAAAAATTTGAAATTCCAAGCCTGTCTGCCACAATCACGGTCAAGGCCTATCAAGACAATGTGGCTGGCATCAAACTCCCCAAATTCGAGTATTTTCGGAGGTGGGCAGTGGCGAGGAAGGATCACAAGAAGGAGCAACGTTCTCACTGACCTCGCAAAGAGAAAATGAATCTAGAAATATGAGGTGGAAGCAGCGAAAGATTACAGAAAGGAGCAACGTTCTCACCGACCTCGCAAGGAGAAAGCAAGGAGAAAATGAATCCAGGAATATGAGGTGGAGGCCGACGAATCTATGAACAATGTGGTGAGGCAAAGCCTCGCCACTAAAAAACCTTCAGCTTAATTAATGGTTTCCCATAACTGTCAATTTTTCACTTTTTGGGCTAATGAGAAAACCATCCAGACGATTTCCTTTTCAAATTGGAACCCAATTTCCATCGAACTCGTGGTTTACTGGTTACTTATTGCATTTCGTAGTCGCTTTCTTTGCATATCAATGCAAATATTGACCGCGGAATTGTAATCTCCTTCAAATTTATCAGGGGAGTTGACAGCATTACGTAATTATGAAATACTTGGCCTGCATTTCTGTGCTGAATTGAATTTCGTAGGGAGTGGATTCCTAGAAATATTTTTGCTAGAAAGGAATACGAAGTTGTTATTCTCTTGGTCTTTTAAGTGACTCATGGTTAACGTCATTAAAATCATTCATTTCTTTATTAACAACTAAATAGTAATCTCCTTTACATTCTCGTCATTTGCTAAACTATCCCTATCCCTATCCCTATCCCTACTTTTCTAAACTATCCCTATCTCTATCCCTAATTTTCTAAATTATCCCTATCCCTACTTTTCTAAACTATCCCTATCTCTATCCCTAATTTTCTAAACTATCCCTATCTCTAACCCTTCATGGTCATTGACAACTGTCATTGACAACTAAATAGTAATCTCTTCCCCATTCCTGTCATTATAGTGAGTGTTTTATTTCAAAGTCAAACCCAATTTTCATCAAACACTATGACAACTAAATAGAAATCTCTTCCCCATTCCCGTCATTATAGTGAGTGTTTTATTTCAAAGCCAAACCCAATTTTCATCTAACACGTGGTGCACTTGACTGCACTGAATTTCATTTGGTAGTGACTAGGTTGACTCGTTTGCTTGTTGTATGTATGAAGTCAATAACCCCATAGGGATCTCAGCTTCAAAATTCTCACGGGATTGGATAAGAAAATAATTTTCATATTTATAATTATAACGATAATGATGATAATGATTTTTTAAGCAAGAAAATTGAGTTTGTCTTAATTGAGAAAAATAAAACAAATTATTCTGAGAGAGTGAAAGTTCGCCTCCGAGTTTAATAATCAAAATTTTCCATAAATATATTTTTAAAATAATAAAAGGTTTTGCTATAATTAAAAAGACATTATAATAAATGTTTGAAATATTTGAACCAAGGAAAAGCTACCTCCAAGTTATTCTAAGTTGTTATTCTTTAACATTAATGACCATAAAAATCTTATTAAAATTTTTAGTATAAAATTTACATCAATTTACTAGTTTTTAGGCTTAATCCCTTACTCTTATCTAATGCATTCAATTTTTTGAAAATTTCAAAATATAAATTAAAGGATAATTTTTTATTTTGTTAAATGTTTTTGTTTGATATGATATTGTATGCTTTCACTATTAGTTTAGGTGATGATCTGACCTTAAGTCTATATTTTGGATACTTTTTTAATTTGTTGTTTGGGTTTAGGGCATTGACAATATGTTAACATTGTACAATAAATCGATCATTTGGGGCATTGTTAGTACATCATAACTACAACGTAGACATCATGCCAAGATTGTTCTCCTCTCTCATTTAATCAGTGAGAGCTAATTGTCTCTTCGAATTTTATTAGTTTCCATGACATTATCTTTTTGCACCATTTCACCTCATATGATCATCATTGCATTACTATCGTTTTAACTTTCTACATGGCCTTAGGTTTATAAAGAAGAAAATTTGTTTCAATAGATAGACTTCATACAAAGTAGATATTTAAAGAAGGTAGTGATTGCAAATTTTGTTCCTATAGATAGACTTCAAACAAACTAAAGCTTTAAACAAGGTAACAATTATAATAGAAAAGGTCATATCTAGGTATGAATACTTGTAAATGCATGGATCATTGCTAAAGACAGGAGCAAAAGGAATGATCTTATCATTGCTAAAGAAAGGAGAACTTGGATGATCTTTGGCTTATGATTTTATCACTGATGCTACTTGCTAGTAGGGAAATGTGATTCTCATAGTAGGCGTGCAATTGAAGAAAAGGATTTTGAAAAACCTTTGCTCCTAAATATGACCTATTGTATATGTCCATGAACTCCATTGACTCTAACTAGATAGACATAGGTACACAACCTTAAAACTACTTTTGCAATTGTAGAATTATAAAGAAGGGGTAGACATGTTGCAAAATGGTCAATTCTCAATGTTTTGTGCTCATAAACACAATTAGTTATTCTTTGCATCATTTCCACCTCCAATGAAAATTCTCACAACAATTTGTGAGTAAGAAATTCATGAAGACCAATTTCATAAAAGGAAAAAAAAATTGATGTTAATATTTTTTCTAAGATGGCTATATGTCTAAGTCCCAAATATAGAGGATTTTTTTGGTGGCTCTTCTTTGATAGGAAACTATAGCAATGCAAAGGCCCACAGTTGGAGGATTTTCTTAGCGGTGCTTCTTTGGGAGGACACTATAATAGTGTGAGAACATATTCAACTTATCATATTCAATACTATGGAAACATGAATGCCTTCAATGACATAGCCTTACAAGATGTTGTGCTAGATTGCTTTAACAATTTCTACATGTTAGTATGTTTATTCATTCATGAAGCCTATGACACTTAGCAAGAAAAAATAAAAGAATGTTCATGAATAACCAAATCCTTCATTGCTAAATACTAAGATGGCCTTCTATTGAACAATGTATTCACAACAACGTCTACAACATGAAATCACAATATAGCTTAAAACTGAAAGGTAATAAAAGTAGATAGCAATTTATTTTCCTAACAACAACAATGCTCATTATTCAAACTCCGAAGGAGTTCAATTATTCCATCTTGCCATATTATTTATTCTTATGGTATTTCCAAAAAGATGGCCTACTACTCCATTGTAAATTGATTAAAGGAAAATCTAGCTTCTTTAAAAGTAAGTTAAAGAATGAAAAAATAATAATTGTCTTTCACACATCTTTATATCTATTATTGATTTTCAGCATCCAAAAAATACAGAACAAAATCAACAATTAACTTTACTTTTCATTTGATGCCAAAAATAACAATTATCATAAATTTAAATTTATCTTCTTAATAACATTCGTGTACCTTCCACCCGGGATGGAATTTGATGGGCATTTTGCTGGTCATAAGGCATTTTTCCTGTATTTGATTATTGGAATTTGTGGATGCTCGTTTTTCGTGACGTTCCTGGAATGATGGAAGACGTATTTTTGATGTTTAATTTTTTTTCCAAAATGTTATTATACCCCTTTATTTTCCACCTAACAGTGCATTTTTTTGCAAGTTGACTCCTCACTTAACGACACAACTGGCAAGTTCCTAGGTACAAGTCTACAACCACAATCGATTCGCGAGTGGATTAAAAGTTGTAAGAGAAATTTACCTTTATTGGAATGTTTGCAACCACAATCCATCTTGCTTTCTGCTACCCTTCTACAGAGAGTACACCACAACACTACCTTCCTTTTACAGAAAGTATGCCAATCAGTGCCACTGCGCCAGTGTGAATTCATGTTAATATTGTTGGTGGTTGGATTCATCGTCAAACTGCACAGGCACAAAAGAGATTTGGGCAGTCTACGTCCCTGACACTCGCACTCTCAAGGCATATGCACATTCAGTTTCGAGGAAACGACGAATTGACGCCCTAGGTTAGGCATTGATTTTTTCTTCAGACATTATGGGTCTGAGTTGCTGTGAGCTTTTAATTTTTTGATTTCATAAGTTATGTTTGAACTGTGGGCATGCAAATTTGAGTTTGATTCAGTATAATTTATTTTGATTTAATATGAATATTTATTTGAAATAGTATAACCATATATAGATGCATCTTGTAGGTGGCCCGATCCACAACCCACATTTTTATTTAATGCAACCTAACTATTTGCTATACTAATGGATCAACGTGAAGTTAGGAAGACTACAACATTCCAGGACTATCACTTCTGGTTGTCAATGAAATTCTCTTCTTCGATTAGAATTATTATAAATCTATGAGTACCATTGAATAAATAAATGATCTTATTAACAAATTGGTTGTTTTCCTATACTATTTTAAGAAAGGAGAGATCAAAAAAATTGATGTTTGTAGAGTCTTGAAATAATGGTTGTTGTGGTCATTCCGGTGCTGGTTCTTCGAAGTTCCTGTCACATGCTACCTTCTAATATCTCCAAATATATCTCTATAATAGATTCTCAACATACCCTACCTCTAACCATCTCTGACTCTATAGGTTTACATCGTCATGGGTTTTGTATAATTTTTATTTTTATTTTATAAGTAATATTTTTTTGTATAATAATGAGCCTAAAGTTTAGTTATGCTTGAAATTTGGTTAACAAAAAAAAATTGGCGTGGGCCCTTGTATTTTAACAAGGCAAATCCCTCTAAGAATTTCAGAGTGAGTTTCTCACTAAAATATAATAATAATATTCTTGTTATGGGAGTTTCCAAGTCTCCAACGTCCATTTGTTTAAAATTAGTCTGATCAATTTATTTAGAAGTATTTCGTAAAACTTTAAAAGATAAAAAAAAATTGGTCTCACTTTTCTGTTTGAAGGTTTGGAGAGAGACCTGGACCATAGACAATTGTAGGTTTAGATTATAGGTTTAACCACATTTCCATAATCCATTATTGATAATAATTTGATTATTAAAATTTACAGAGTTGTTTATACTTTATTCTTGAATTTAAACCTATAAATTTCTAAAAACAACACTCATTAAATAAATTAATCAAAATCCTACAACATTTTATTTACTAATAGTCATGTTATATCAGGAAAAATGGAATACTCTATTCCTAAATTTTACCTTATAACCTTTTAGGGAGAACACCGGATTTAAACTAACTAACTAAAATCCTCCACCATTTTTTCTGTTAAAAAAAAATGCCTTCTCACACAGAGTGGGATAACCGACACACTTGGCAATAACAAAAGTGGACATATTTTGAAGCTTCACCATAATTAGAGTTCACGTGAAATCAAAGCCGAAATTGATGTCATGTGATTTAGATTAGATGGTGACATGGTGCACTATTAAGACATTTTTTGTGGTACGGTTTTAAGTTTCTAAGAGTTCTATTTGTAGATAATATCTTTTAATCTATCTATGTTATGTTGTTTTTTTTGTAAGTGTTTTAAACTATTAATTTATTGTAATTGTTTTACATGTAAGTACATTATTTAAATAGAAATGCCTCCAAAAAGGAAGGGTCAATCAACTATTGACATTTTTTATGGATATTATAAAACATCAAAGCTTTCTAATGTTAAAGATATTCCATCTATACTTGATTTGAATGACGATGCTAATGAAGAAATGGATGAAGAGTTCGTTGTTGATCTAGATTTTTTGGCCATGAAAAGGAAGGAGAAGATGGTGTATCTAGTAGTTCTAGGAGGAAAGATTTCTTAAAACGTGAATTTCAAGAAGAGTGGACGACAAAACATCCGTGGGTGTATAGTATCAACGTTGAATATGGCAAGACTAGTATGAAGTGCAAAATTTGTGAGAAGTACAAGGCTCAGGGTCCATGGGTATTGGAGATGGATGGAATACCATTCAATATGATGTCGTGACAACTCATGCAATATCTATTATTCTTCAAACATCAACTCAGAGAAATTTGTATTAAATTGAAAGGTTGACAAAGCCCATTAGAGAACACATAATGGCTATAAGTGAGGCTAATAAGAAAGGGGTCATAACCACCATGAATTTAGCATATTTTATTACACAAAAAGATATTTCAATTGCTACTTATGAAGATATTTGTCATCTTCATATGCATCTGCTGACGCCTAATATGCCTTCTCGAGTGGAGTATTCTTCCTACATAAAGAGAAAATCAACTAATTAATTTATTCACTCTATATCAAATTACCTTGAAGAAGTGCAAATTAGAAAAATATTAGAAATTCCATTTTTCTCTATATTGTTAGATGAAAGTATAGAGAATGGTTTGAAACAACACCTTGTTGTGTATTCTGTAGAAATTTTCACTGTAGATCACTTGATAATGCAATGTAACTAAAGCAAAATACTTGATCTACTTCTACAAACAAACTTGCGGAAGCTTAATCGATTTTGAGCAAGATCAAATAGAACACATATAACAGATGAAGAAGAAATCAATCACACATAAACAGAGAAGAATATGATGGGGAAAGCCTTAGCTAAAAACACCGCTATCTGTATTATCATACAAGTGGAAATATCTCAGGATTACACAAAGCTTTAGCTCACAAGCTATCCAGCTCTCAGTACAATCCCTCACTACTGCTCATAGACAGAATAGACAACACATATGCCTTCCTTCAGTCTTCCAAGCCTCCTATTTCCTTGCGCATTTTCTCCTGGGTCCTCAAGCTACCACCTATGTGTAATTACCTCACACACTGCTCACTAACCTCTGAAATAACTGTGCAATCCTCAAGGAAAGAATTCCTTCTACATGCAAGAGATATCCTCATGGGAATATTCCTACAACTGATAGTACACTGTCCCATCCTTTGTTCTCAACTGGGTCTCTGTCTAAACTGACATGCATGAGTTATTTATGAGAGAATATTCAGTTATTTGAAGTACACTAGTTGCATGCATGCATGCATTGACTAACTGAACTCACAATCAGTTCCACAAATTGTTGGAACTAATATAACTGGACTTAACTCAGTTAACTGAGCTAGCTAATTACAATTCAAAGTAAAACTCATCCTGATCTCCTTAATTAAGGCATAACTTCCTTCTTGGATTTCTTCTGTGGACAATTTGTTGCATAATGGCCCACCTCATGAAAGTTAAAGCATCACAATTTAGATTTATCAATATTCTTCCCACCATGGGAAGAACTCGATTTAGAATGGGAAGCCTTCCCTTTCCCTTTCCTCGCCTTACATGCTAAGGCTAGATTTTATTCATCATCATGCTTTGATGAAGAACCATATTTGGTGCTTCTCCTGATCTCCTCCTGCATCAGATTCAACCATAATCATTCCCAATCTGGCAGTTTCTCTCTTCCATTCACCGAGTCTTGGTAGCTATGCCAGCTCTTAGGAAGACCGAGGAGAGCAAGACTCACCATGTCGTCATCGAATTTCTTGATTTCTACACTTCCAAGCTCATCTCTATAAGTGGTGAGCTTGTTCAGATATGTAGAGATCGTTTCGCCCTTTTCACACTTGATTTTTCGAAGCTTGTCCTTCAGCGTTAGCTTCCTTTTGTTGCTGCTATTCTGATATAGATCCTTCAATGTCTTCCACATTGAAAATGGTGTTTCCTTCCCATGGAGACTTGAGACAATGTGGTCTTGAAGTCCCTCTAGAAGAATCCTCCTCGCTCTCCCACACATTTCTTCCATTCTGCCAATTCTTGGTCATTAGTTGTTGCTGGCTTGGGGACTTCTTGATCAATGAAGTCCTTCAAACCATTTTCCTCTAATACCACTTCCATGTGATCCTTCCAGGATATGTAATTCGAGCTACCATCGAGGGCATACTTGAGTCTCAGGCCATTGAACACCATTGTTGAACTTTGAGATGTGATAAGAAATTGATTATGTACCTATAATCAAGAACTTCAAAACTTTGAACTTATCCCTTCTTTATATACTATTCTCTGCTTTGGTCACCTTTGCTCTAATACCATGTATAAATTCTCACTATAGATCGCTTGATAATGCAATGTAACTAAATCAAAATACTTGATCTACTTCTACAAACAAACTTGCGGAAGCTTAATCGATTTTGAGCAAGATCAAATAGAACACATATAACAGATGAAGAAGAAATCAATCACACATGAACACATAAGAATACTCTGGGGAAACCTCAACTAAAAACCCCGCTATCTGTATTATCATACGAGTGGAAATATCTCAGGATTACACAAAGCTTTAGATCACAAGCTATCCAGCTCTCAGTACAATCCCTCACTATTGCTCATAGACAGAATAGACAACACATATGCCTTCCTTCAGTCCTCCAAGCCTCCTATTTCCTTTCGCAGTTTCTCCTGGGTCCTCAAGCTACCACCTGTGTGTAATTACCTCACACATTGCTCACTAACCTTTGAAATAACTGCGCAATCCTCAAGGAAAGAATTCCTTCTACATGCAAGAGATATCCTCATGGGAATATTCCTACAACTGATAGTACATTGTCCCATCCTTTGATCTCAACTGGGTCTCTATCTGAACTGACATGCATGAGTTATTTATGAGAGAATATTCAGTTATCTGAAGTACAC
>APFE030467857.1:0-10510 GCA_000404065.3 Pinus taeda | reverse complement strand
AAATTTTATATTCCCCTACTAATATCCTCAGGACTAGTTTACATACAATATTGTTTCTTATTTTCATACAGAAGGATTCTCACTATTTTCACGGGAACGAAGAGAACTACCCATACTACCCATAAAAGGCTTATAACGAGGCTCAAAATACAAAACGAGACAATACAAAACCTGAGATAAAACTAGACAAGCTTTAATACTTGTAGACGATTAGGAATCCGAGGAAGATATACAGGATGGGTCTTTTGCACTCGAATCGAGAAAAGAGTATCATAATCATATTGAAGATTCCCTTTTATATGTGCTAGCCTTGCATCAAGCATTTCTATAAAGAAATGATAGTTTTACAACATTCTTTTGTTTATACCTTTTCACTTTCTTATCCTTGGTAACCATACTCAACAATGTCTTCATTTACAAATGTAGTGGAATTAAAGTGTGATATTGTTTCCTTCAACCCCTTCTATGACTAGGGCCAACACCCAACCGGATACCTCAATGTCTTGAAATCACAATAAGATTTACTCTAGACACCCACCATGGTTTCCAAATTCTGAATTTCTCACCGAGAATGACGAGGAACAACGTTGAAACAAGTCTCAGTAGAGTCCTGACTAATATACGGGCCCTACGTTGAGCCTAGGAGTTGTTGTTGCCATCTCTCCTACTACGCATACATTGGCTAAGACGCACCGTGTACATGATAGACCATTTCTTCAAATTCCCATGGGAATGCCCATATTCGGGGGTCTAAGGTGTGCACACTTACGACACATTGGTTGACATTAAGCCAATTACCAATACCATACATTTGACACCAGCTTAGGCCAACGAGAAAACTACAATTACCATGCCCATAGAGGTAATAATCACATTAAGCCAATTACCAATACCATACATTTGACACCAGCTTAGGCCAACGAGAAAACTACAATTACCATGCTCATAGGGGTAATAATCTCCTCCACCCTTGAGGGCTACAATCCTTTGAGAGTTGAGACACTTCCACAAATAGACCCAGAAAAGGCACATGCAACAATAGTAACACTCTTTTTTAAAAGAAGTAGCTAGAACTTCACACACTCACAAGAATAAGCCCTATACTACTCTCAAAAACCACCACCCAAACGATAACTCTAGACTCACTAACTAGAGTAACGACTAACATAATAACTCTAAACAACAAACAACAATAGGGGAAAAGCAAGCATAATATTGTAGAAACATAATCCAAACACTATCGCCAAGGCCATGAATGAGAGACAGACAAAACCAATACTAGACTCTGGTGTACTCAACTCAAAACCTAATAGTTGAGTGATAATTGATAGATCGATACTTCTAAGATGCACTCTACTAGGTAAATTAACATGCATGAGAGGGATTACCAAAGAAACTTGGAGCAAAGCTATTAAAATAGAAATTTCCGAGAGGAGTGATGACCACCTGGTGGACACGTTAGCCAACCTCACGTATAACATCACCCGAAATAGTTGTTCGTCCATCTACCTCTAGTCAGCACAACCAGATGAAAGCTCACCTTCCCCATCTATCTCCTTCAGTGTGTCGGTATCCAATGCTCTTCAAAGGTTTTCAAAACTCAAGCTCAGCTTATCCCAGTTTAGCTTGTAGGCCACGCCTACAATAGGGGTTCAACTCCTTATCCTTGCACAAACTCAAGCCTCTTTCGCTCCTCCTCGAGCCAATATCTCTTGATATCCCTCCAAGGTTGAAATTAATAGTCATATGTAGTTTTGCATGCGTTCTCATGCCATAGACGAGCCACACCCCCTAACCTTTAATATCCACCACGCCACACCCCCTAACCTTTAATATCCACCACGTTGTTTGGGTGGCAAGTTTCGTCCAACAAGACACCCCTCAACCATCGAACTCACCTCCATCAAGGATAATTTATACTAAATATAATTAAATAACTTTAATATTTAAAGGTTTTTATAATTTTTATTTAAAAATGGATAAGAAAATTTAAGATAATAAATTTATTATTAAATTTGTATAAATTAAATGTACGAAATTAAATTAAATGGCCTGATATGGTGCAAAACATTTGGTGTTGGTAATTGGGATAATGTTAGTCAGTGTTTTATATGTGTGTATGCTCCAAGTTTGTGCACACCTTACTACACGTTATCGGTGTTATGGGCATTTACAGAAAGGGTCTCTCCTATGTAACATGTCTCCCATGTAATGTAGTAGGAGAGGTGGCGACATCAACAACTCCTAAGATCAATGTAGGGTCTGTATATTTTCCCATGCTTTGTTAAGGTTTATTTCAATGTTGTTCCTCCTGAGACTCAATGAGAAATTCAGAAATTGGAAACCATGAGACTGAGTGAGAAATTTAGAAATTGGAAACCATTGTGGGCGCTGAAGAGACAATTTTGTTTTCATTAATTCAGAACTTGGAAACCGTGGTGGGCGCTAAAGAGATAATCCTTTTTTGATTCTAAGAGACTTGAAGAGATATATTGTTGGGTGCCCAACTTTCATCATAAGAGGGGTCTAAGAAAGAAATACCTCAATTCAATTGGCCTACACTCAAAAATGAGTACCATTTTGGGAATCGTTATGAAGGATAACCAAGTGGAGAGGTATAATGCGATTTTGATATTCTACTCTTCTCGTTTTGAGTTCAAAAGACACAACTTTTATATCTTCCTAATATGATAATTTATCTTGTCATATGTCATGTTTTCTACTATATAGATATAATCATAATGTGTGATTTTGTTTTCCATAGCTGGTTTTGTTTTCCAAGTCTCTTGAGCAATTCTCTTGATTTTCTTAGAAACAATGAAATTCCATCCATATGACAGGAGAAAACAAAATTGTATAAATAATATATATAAATTAGTTTTGAATAGATTCCAAAGCAATAAAAAAATCAATTTAAAAAAAAAAATTCCAAAATTTATATACTTAACATTACAAATAACAAAAACCATTTCACAACAATTATATTAACACATTTAAATGAAGAAGCAAAGTTTAACATCCTTACTTTGAGTGTTTTGTTAAACCTTCCAGCCAGTGCCAAGAGCAGTGTGGTCTTTCCCGACGCAGGAGGTCCAAGAAGAAGAACCATCCTTGACAATGTTATAGCCCACAAAATGAGCGAATACCTTCAATCACTGCAATCGATTTGCATCAAAATCTTTCAAAATTCTTATTTGCCTACCTGCCAGATTTAATCGCACCGCTGACGTTTCGAAGAATTCTCAGTGTTTTCTTCTTAGTCTTCCTCAACCTAAAGGATTCCAAAGCATCCTACGTACATAATTTTATAACTTTTAAATGTGAAATAAAAAATTATAAATTAGTAAATATTTTATTGAAGCAGCAAAATATAACATCGAAAAATGGTTAACCCGAGTTCCGAGAAAACTTACAAAGGATTATTGAAAAAAACTATTTCAGAGAATTTAATACAAAATAAACACCTCTAATTTAAACTCATTTAATTAACATATATATTTTAATTTATTTCAAATAACGAAAATCAAAATACTAACACTTTAAACTTTTAGATAATCCAAATATAATACAATAACAATTATTCTCTGGAGTAGTCTATCCAAGCAGAGGAATTGTCCAGATGGTGAAAAGTACTCGGAATTTGGCAAAAAAAAATTCAAAAACTCTTGTAGAGGCAGTGTTTGAATAGTGTTTTTAGTGGTGGAAATGGATTCAGCACCATCAAAAACGTCTAAGACACTTAAAAATTTTAAATTTAACAACTATGTAATTGGATTTACAAAAATCCTGACCAGATTTTCTCTAAATATTACCCAAATTTCCGTAACTTTCTAGCCAATTCCTCCTGCACCTTAATTCCTCCTGCAATTGAGACTACGGCTTATATTTGTGACATGTTTTTTATTTTTAAAGTCAAATTGAAAGAGCCAAAATTTTGGCAGGGATCTGCTATAATTAAAAAATTAAGTTATAAAATTTTCATAAATGTTGAATATCTATATATGTATATATAGCTTTAAAAAAGAATTACTAAAAAAAATATTTAATCAAATTTTAAACAAAAGCTCCCAAACAAAATGCTCAATAAATATTAAACAACACCATAATCAACCCAACCCATTGCACAACAACATATAATAATAAGCCGTTTACAGCAATATTCCGTTTTTTCACAAATTGTTTTTTGACGTCTACGGGGAGGGGAAAATGGGGATAAAATTCAAATTTGAGCTTTGGTAATCATGGAACTGCAGCAATACCTCCATTATATTCAACGTCCAGTTAATTAATGTCGGAAGTGCCCTGCTACCAACGTAGACACGGGAAGAAATATTCAACTTCTCGAAGCGGATCTCAATCTCTGGTAACATAATGCCAACCCTGATCAATACCACAAGATAAGCGCATCGTTCAGCTCACAGAAATTAGATCTGAGTAGCAACTAACTCAATTAAGCATAATACTCTAAATAAAACGTAGGCAGAGGCAGCGGATAGAGTCAAAATGCGAACCTTTGGAGTCTTTGATGAATTTTTTGCAGGAAGTGTTCATTATCTTGAGCTGTTAATCCGACAAGTCTCTGAACCAGTAGCTTCTTAGTTTCAAGCGGAATATTTGTCACGTCGATCTGCTGCAAGTGACTCTGAACTTGAGTAGACCCAGCTGCTTCTAAGGCAACGTCCTTGAAAATGGAATTTCTGACACGGTTGTATGTGGGGAGCCTCTCTATCGCTGCCCATTTGATCTGGGCCGCCTCCTCTTCCTCGTTTACGGCTATGCGCTCTCTTGAGGTTTTTGGGATTTGACCACTGCTTTCAAAGAAGCTCTCTGAGCAGGAAGCCATTACCTCCTGCAAATAATTCGGTTAGGGCCTTATAATTTCTTTTTGACTACGAGAATCTAGAAAAATGAAAAACGGGCTGTCCAATGGAATAGCCGTGCAGATGAATGCCTGGATTATAACTTTCTGTATGGTGTCAAATATTTAATTAAAATATATCAGATTTTCTGTATGGTGTCAAATATTTAATTAAAATATATCAGATTTTGAGCCCACTTAGAAAGTTCATATATTATTTAAAGTATAAAGAGGACAACAATCTTATTTTCTAAGTATATTATATTATATAAAATAATATATTATTGTTATATATTATTATTGTAATGGACAAATTATAGAATATTATTTAATATATAAAAAAGTGATGGTATATAGTTTGAATAAATCCCTAAAATAATATAATTAGAAATATTGTTTATTAATTAAAATATCTTATTAACTTTTACATATAACTTTCTATTTTGGTAATTTTAAATATGTAAATATATATATTTCTTAAATTTATATATTTATAAAAATAAGATATTTTTTTAAATATAAATATATTTTTATAAAGATAAAGCTAGATTCGAGACTTGTGTGATTTATATTATAGATAAATGTCTTACATTATTAAGATTTGGTTTACAATTAATGTGGTTTATCCTCACTACAAGATGAAACAAATCTGATTTGGTTTACTTTTAGAACCAATTAATGTGGTTCATCATCACAAAAAGATGAAACAAATCGTACAATCTTTAGGAATAGATAGTAAAGATACATCACTTCCCCAAGTTAGCCATTTAAAACTAGTCGTTGGAGAGTAGTAAAACAATAAAATAAAATATTATTTTTATTTTAAAAAAATAATATTTTTATTTTTATTTAAAAAAATTTAATATTTTGATATTATTTAATAAAGTTATTCTTACTTAACAAGCTTAGATTATAATATCATTTTATCTTAATTAAATTATTTGCATTTAAGATAATTATTTTATTTTTAATACTATACCAATATTATATTTTATATGCAATATTCATTAAGTTAAATATTATTATTTTTATATATAATATTATCATTCATTGTAAGGATTGGTATCACTTTTCCAGCCAATTAATGGGGTCCACTGTGAAGAACCATATTAAGCTATTTCGAAATGACCCCAATCCTTACAAAGTGATTAATCCAAAAGACTATTCTCTACATGATCACAAAAGTCTTAATCTAATATTATCATCAATTAATATTATATTTTTATATACAATATTACCATTAATTAATATTAATATTAAAATTTCTTTTATTTATAGTTTTTCCTATACTTTTATATTTCAAGACAAAACATACATATCATTCTCCATTTTAGAGATGTCAAATTTCAGACTTAAAAGGCACTATTGGAAACCTAACCTAACCATGTGGACAAAGTATATTTCAAAACAAAACATACATATCAATCTCCATTTTAGGGATGCCAAATTTCAGGCTTGAAAGCCACTATTCGAAACCTAACCGAAGCATGTGGACTGCATGAAGGGCGGAAATTTTGGCCGGACTGAGCATCAGGGACGACAGAATGCTTCGTACTGACTCGTGCTTACATCCATTCTAATCCCAACAGATAAAGTCTCTTATAATTCCCCGTGTACAGCTCAAAACAAATATTTCAGAAAATATAAATGGTTTTAATATAATCACATATTGTTATAAATGGTTATATCTATATAAATTATTAAATAATAATTATACGGTGAAATATTTCTTTTTATTTAGGTATGTTTCTTATTATATTATATATATATATATATATATAATATATATATATATAATAATTATAAAAATAATGCAATACAATATTAGAATTTAACTAAATAGATTTATGTTTTTATTATTATTTTTTTATAACATTTTTTATTTTCAGTAAATGTTTAAAATTGTTTAATTCTCAATTTATATTTCATGTAGTGTACTTAAAAATCTATTTATGAGCTGAGAGATTTATTTCTGTTCATATTAATCCATATTTAAAATGGATCTATGTGGTATTAACCAAACATTTAAATGTTTAGAGTAATTTATTTGCAATATAACTATAATTGTTAGAACTCTTAACAAATAACTTATTAAAATAATAATTAAAAAATTAAAAATTACATTAATAAACTAATATAAATTGCTATATATAAAAAATAAAAAATTGATAAAAATGCATAGGTGGTTATTGAAGGAAAAACAATCAACGTGAAAATTTTGAAAAAGCAGGAGAGAGACCAGATGCAAGCCAAACCACAATATACGCATAAAGATAAATCGTTAATAATTCTGAAAAAATAAAAGTATGCGTTGCAATTCAAGCAAACACAACCATTGATGTCTTACCTACTTGCACAACCACATTTACCAATGTGATTGATAAATGCCGATAAGCGTATATGAAACATATATACAACCACATTTTCCAATATGGTTAATAACGCCGATAGACTTATATCAACCACATTAATAATTATTATGGGTATTTAGGATTATTAATAACTATATAAACATTAACAATTAGATTATTTATATATATTATTGTATAAATATTATTAAATATTATAATAATTATATAAACTCGTAATATATATTAATTAATGATAGGAAAATAAACTCTAATAATATTAGATTACCATTATATTATTTAAATAATCTTAATAATATAAAATAAAAATATAATAACAATTATATGGATATAATAATAATATTGATTATTAATATTATAATAATATGATATTCTTATTTTATGTTATATTAATTATACAAAATATAATAATTATTATAATAATAATATAATCAAAATTATAAATTATTAGGAGTTATATATTTATTATTATAATATTAATATCAATTTTATATAATAATATATAGAAATAATCTGGTTGATGATGATGATGGTGGTGGTTAATGTCCACTCAGACCAAACTTTGGTCATTCCGACTTAAAGAAACAAATTATTTAGTTTGATTTAAGATTTTGTTCCTATGCTCAAAAAGATTGGAGAGAAGCCTCCCAAGCTCACTATAATTTTGACATCGTAAAAGGCTAGGGAGGTCAGTATTGCGACAAAGATTATAAAACTGAGATCTAATGTGGTTGTACATGGGGCAGTCTAAGAGGAAGTGGTTTTCATCCTCGATGTTCCTATCCTCACAAACATGGCGGATCATTTCCATCCATGGTGTTTTAGGAACTGCCCAATGACCTGTTTCACTATGGACCTCATGAGAGTCTGTTCTAATCTTCGCTATACTAATTTTCTTCTTTGAGCTAGTTAAAACAAAGATATATTTTTGATCTTCTAGGGTGGGGTTGATGACCTTCTTATAATAACTTAATTTTCTTGTAGCTGCTAAATCTTTCTCACACCACATTTTTTCTTTGAACTTAGAAGTAACAATATTTTTAATGTTATTAATGTTTTGCAATGCATCATTCTCGTTGATCTCCCAATTGTTTAATCAAGCCCTCGTGTCTTTTATACAAATATAATTATTATTATATAATTAATATAAACCAATATATTATATAAGAATAATAAAGATCATTATTTATTATTATGATAATTAATAAACTATACCAAATACATAGCAAACTATATTATATATAATTATATATTATGATTTTATATTTAACATTATTATATCATATAAAACTTCTTATTAATATTTATTATTATTATTATTATTAGGCTTTAGTATTTTTAATATTTATCTGAGGGTTTGTATAGATAGGGTTAATTATTATCATTATTTAGGATTATTAATAACTATATAAATATTATCAAACAGATTTAGGATAATTAATAACTATACAAATAATAGTAACTATATTTTTTTTTTGTTTTTGCTGAATTAAGCGTCAGTCCATCTATTCAATTATATTAAGAAAGAAACACATTACATAATGTACAAAGGAGATGTGGCCATAACTTTATCTAGCCACACATAGCCTTGGAAACTGGGCAAAAGGCCCATTATCCTCGCCTAGGGCCCACCAAACATGACATCGTAACCTCCAAAATTTAATCGAACACGAAGACGGTGTGATGTGCCATCAGAGATCTAACGGTCGAGACACAATATCAGAACACTAACAAGCTCACCCTTTAATTCTAGAATCGGACCCGATAAGTAATTAGAGACCACACTATAAAAATTTCAAGTCCACCTGGGCTGATAACCCTCGCGCATGTAGTCAGCGCGAAATCCACCGGATGCGAGCAATCCATGCCAGGCAGAGTAACTTCCCCGATGTTTAACACTGCTTTCAGACCGAAGCCTAATAAAGCTTTTGTTAAAGTTAATTTTGGGTCTATTTGGCTTGGTAACCACCTTGCTATTTGCCTAACGAAAGTAATAAGATTGTCGTTATTTCTCCTATCTGATTGCACATTAACCAAGCTTCCTGCATGGCTAATGAAAAGGCTATCTGTAGTATAATACATATTCATGTAAATACTTGTTCTATCCATTGAATCCCGCCCGAGAAGCTTGGGTTTGTAGAGTTCTGGGCACATTTTCCCACCTTAGGGCTGGAGATCCTATTCGTATATATCCCTAAACTGCTGCGCCATAAAGACTAAAATTCATCTGCCTCCAAAGGTTTACAACCTACTAGTTTCCCTTGCTCTCATAGATCTCCCTGTCCACGCTCGCCTCTCTAAGACACTCTTCACTCAATCGACCATGGGGTTATCTATTCATTCATATTTTTTGTTGCTTTTAGCACAGCGTACGCCTTCATTAGCTAAGAAGTCCACTTATTTGTTGGATGTTCGGCACACATGAGTGAAACTCAGGCTTCTTATGTTCTGCAGGTGGGATTGAATCCATTGATAGACTTGCAGAATCCTCCACTGTTTCGATACTTTTTCTAGAGCTGAGCCATAGAAAATTTTCTTGACTGAATTAATAATCAATTCGGAATCAGCTTCAATTATAGTATTATGAAGATTTGAGTCCCTCAAGATCTCTAAGCATTGCTCAAGGGCCATGAGCTATGCCATATTATTAGTGGCTTTCCCAAAATGACTATGAAAGATGGTTTTTACAAAACACTTTTCATCTCTTATCACTCCTCCATAACCAACCATGCCCGGGTTTCCTTTTGAGGCCCCATCTATTTTGCATTTCATAAAACCTTGAGGGGGAGGTTGCCAAAAATCCTTATCAACAATTATATTACTTGCATTCTTGTATTTGCGTTGTGGGACAAGCCCCTAAAAACCAAAATGTAGTAGTATCTGTACATCTGTATCTTTAGGGTGGTCCTCAGGGGGATTTTTAATGAGGGTTCCTACCGTCTCACTGAGCTGTCTTAGAATCTATGCCATGATGCTCTGGGAAGAACCTTTCCTATTTTTGAATATTCTGTTGTTGCGCTCTTTCCAGGCATCCCAGATTAGAAAGCCCGGAGCTAAAGCCCATGCTTTGTTGACTATTTCATTATCAAAGAAATTTTTCCTCCACTTCTTTAAGGTGCTGGTAATGCCGCCCATGTCCCTGTCTGTTTGTTTGAAAATTGAGGCTATCCAATTCCACAATGTGGATGTGAATGGGCAGAGGTTGAGAAGGTGATCCATAGTTTCTTCTTGTAGTTCACATAGCTGGCATCTAGATGGATACCCCTCTTTTCCTAAGGTTTTT